>JBAMJV010004319.1:0-88480 GCA_037951105.1 Echinarachnius parma
AATTATATAAACACACGAGGTTGTAGAATATAATATATACGGAATGCGAGCGAAGCGAGCTGGAAAATTTTAGCAATTTAACATCGAAAATTGCCATTTGTTTCAATATTATCTCGTGGAAAATTTTTGTAGCCGAGACCAAGAAATGTCAACATATGAGAGTCGAGACCGCTTGTAAGTGGTCTCGAGACCACTTGTAAGTGGTATCGAGACCGGCTAAAATTTGAAAAGGGGGGGGGGTTCAAACCCCCCAAAACAGCAATTTTGGGGCCAAAGGGGAGGGGGGTCCAACCCCCCAACCCCCCCCCCCCCCCCCACCCCCCGGGTACGCCTATAATTATATGTTATAAACATATAGCTGTACAAAATAAAAGCCTTTTGCATAAATAGTCTGAACATTTCTTTGGTAAGGTATTGGCACATGAACAAAATGTGTATTTCCTGATTCCTGAGAAAATTACCAAGTCATCACAGGCAAGTCATAAACCTGAGTTATAATAATAACTGTAATATGTGCACTCTGTTAAAGGCAATGCAACTCAAGAAAAGAGTTTATATATCGTACTATTCCTGTTTATTATATATAATATTACTCCGACTCAGATTTCTGCTTTGGAAGAAAATGTGAAAACTCTATCGCCTTTACCGCTATTTACTCTTATACTGGAGCCGCCATTAGGTTTGTACGGAACTCGTGCATTAATGCACTTCAATAGCTCATATTCAAACCATTGTCTAAATATTGGAGTATAATTGCATATAGGTGCTATTGAAGTGCATTAATGCATGAGGTCCGTACAAACCTAATAATGGCGGCCTCCATTGTTCGTGTGAATAGTGGTAAAGCCGATAGAGTTTTCACATTTTTCTTCCAAAGCAGAAATGTGGCAGAAATCTGAGTCGGAGAAATGTTACATATCATAAACAGGAATATTAAAGTAGTATAAACTCTTTTTTTTTTTTTAGTTGCATTGCCCTTTAAGTAAGCACTGTTAGTTATAAATTACCTTTAAAATGAAATATGTTGTAGGCCTTGGTCTGCACATTCCCCCCGATATCCATGGACACGTGTATGATATGCGCGCGGTACGCATTGGTATATGGCAAGCCAACTCTAGAAATGCCAGGTCTTCCTACGGCCAGTATGCTCTCGGCCGCGCAGAGCGCCAATTGCCGTGAAAATGTGCACGCAAGTGCATAGAATACAATAATTTCTTGCCATAGACTCTACCTACGATGCATGCGTGCGGGTATTAACCAGGGATCGAAACACTGGGATAAATCCAGGGGCTGTCAAGTTTTTGCGAATGTGATGTGTGCGATGTTTTGGGGACCGAGATTTGGTGGTTATTTCAGCTCAGAACGGTGACTAAAACTTGTTCTCGCGCTGAATCAACCCAAGTGGGACCCAAGTACATAAGCTGAATTTTGATACCCTAAACGCGTATTTCAGCAGTGTAAAAAAGATACCCTATTTCCTGATTTTCGGTGATTTCGAGACCCTAAACACGTAACGTATGTAACGTGCCTGATCGTAAAAAACGACCCTTTTTACGTGATTTCTTGGTCACGCATGGTACCCCCCTTTATATGGAGACATACCCCCCGGGAAAGAAAGAGAATCTAGACTAAGAGTAGTCATGGGGAAACCCCCAATAGCCGTCATAAATTGCACCAAACAGCATATTATATGCACCGCCCACAGCATCATGCACGGCAGGCAACACAACACACATAATGCCCGGCGCAGACAGAGCCGACTCGACCCGATCCGACTGGTTTTCAGCCTGATTAACTCAGTATGCGTTGCCTCAGGACTCCGGTTTTGCCAGTCAAGTACCAGTCGGAGGTGATTCAAGGCCAATTCAACATGTTAGATCGGCTCCAACTGAGCAAAACTGACTCTAGCCTGACTGAAAACCAGTCGGATCGGGTCGAGTCGGCTTTGCGGTCTGCGCCGTGCTTTAAGCCAAACAGACATTTTGTTTGGGCTTCTGCCTTTTTTGTTTTCAATTGGCTGTTTTTATATTGTCAATAAACTGAATACAAATAAATTTTTTAAAAGTATTTTGTGCAGCGCCCTCTATACCAAAAACTCAACTATCCCTTTAATGAAGAACATTCTGCTAGGATCGAAAATTAAGGCCCCATATTGAATACACATGCGTTATTATAATAGATTTTCAGCAGTTTTATGCAGTATTTTGCATCATTAATAATTGATGAAGTCTACCTCACAAAATTGTACTATTAAACTTGACTATTTTGTCCATTCCCTTGGAATTGCACATGTATCAATTATTGTAAGCAAGTTTCGACTTCTCATACCAATGTTTAACAAGTATGCAACATGTTTAACATGTCCATTGATCTATATGTTTCTACATAACAATCCCTAGTTAAAATAAATCTTTATCAAATGCAAACTTGTTTTGTGAACATTATGTTCCTATTATAACAGATAAGTGGATTCATACAACCATTAGAATGCTTTAAATTATCAATATCTTGCCAAGTTTTCATGGGTGGAATCTTCAGTCAGTTTCATCTATAATAATTTTAACTCCATCATAATTAGGATTCTCACATGATTTTCTTTTTTATTCGATCTTCCCTCCAAATTATTCTCCACTGCTGTATAAACCCATTTTGTTGTCCCATAGGGGACAACAAGAAGGGATGAAACATAATTTAATTTTGATAATGCGTAAGTTTTCGAAAAAGGATTTCACCCATTATAGCCAAATCCCGTTGTTCCCGCCAGCATAAAAGCTATTTAGTTTTAGTTACTTGATCCATGAACTTTGTGAAAATTCAATCAAAATCACTTGGAGGTTTCACACTTCTCTTGTGCCTTTTTGTTTGGCTTATGGTAGCAAGAAAATGAAATGGGTCCTGATTTGTCAAATGCCTCCCTCGGATGCCTCCTTAATTATGGAGATATTTAAGATTGAATTATAAACCATCTGTATAGACGATTTCGACCGTAGCCAAGAGTATCCGAATTCGGAGACTAAATCATCCATATATTATAGTATATGAATTCAGATACTTCACGCGATCGATCGGGATAAAATCAGACATCGATGTACTCCTTTTCACTAGGTAAACATTATTCCTTTTCTATGCAAATCTTAAATATCATTCTCAAGAAACTTCCTATATTGGTATATGATTGAAGTCTCAAAATCACTTTTGGGACAACAACATAATATCACTTTAATATTTCTTTATAATTCAAATCATCTTTTAATCTTAAGTCAACTGGAAAAAAAATCCTAAAATGTCTACTTCCCTAATGCTAACAAACTTTTCAAATAAAGGCCCATGTGGTTTCCTCACCGATATAAATAAAAATGTGTATTTTCTTTATTCACCTACCTAACCAGTAACTTGTTCAAGCTCTTCAATTATATATTGCAACCGTTTATTGAGCCTACGTCTTTTGAAAAAAGGTGTTCCCCAAATTATATCCCTTTAATTATTGTGTTCCTCCTTACTTCATGTGCCAATACTTCGGTCGCAACCAAAAACAATAGGGTGACACTACTTCACCTGGTCTGAGTCCCTGTCATAAAATAACCCGGCCGAGATTCAATTAAGGGCCTACATATTCGATCCTAGCAGAATCTTCTTCAAAGCCTAAAATGACGATGGAATACATAGAGAACATAATAAAATAACCCGTGGAATATCCTCGGTTCATAATACAACTATACTTATACCATTGTATAATATCTTCACCCAAGAATAAAACGAATCACCACTGAAAGACAAATGCGTATAACACTTTCAATACAAATAATATTGGTGGGATAAACAATCGACAGCTTGTTAAAAATCTATCACAATTAATAACCACTGTCCTTGCTCCAAAGAATGCCTAGAATAAAATAATATTTATCATCTATTAATCGAACCGCTTCCCCAATATTACTGTCTTTTTTACACAAACACACGTGCACACACACACACGCACTCACAAACAAACACACACTGACATACAAACAAACACACGCACACACTCACAGCACCTCCGTAGCTTTCTCAGAGCTTTTATGTTAGTCATCATTATTATTCAAATTCTGAAGAATCTGATTTATTCTGAAGAATAAATTTAATTGAATTGAATTGAATTTCAATACCTTTGGTCCAGGTTATGATGTTCTTGTTCTGAATCTGAAACGACGCTCCTCACATTAATCCAAACGGTTGTAGGGCACGTATTATTAATGTATTACTCATATCCGATGTCATGTATTGCAGCGATGTTCAGGCAAACTGAGCACCGACCGTTGCCCTGTATATCGATGATGAAAAGCCACAAACGTTTGATTCAGTTTCTGCTTTAGCCGTATTTCACTTCCAAGTAGTATTTGTTAGCACGATGTATTTGTGATTGTACAATATTAACATTTATTGTAAAGACATGCAAGAACGATAAACATTTCCTCAAATGATTGCACCCACTGCAGCTTATACGCATTTATAATCGCAGTCAATATAATAATGCTAATTTTTTTTCTCGAAGTTGTCAAATGTTCATGCACGTCGCCTCTGAACATGTTTAAATATAACAACACATTTTTGTAATAAGTAAACACCGTATAAAGGTCAACGGTTGAGTCAAGAAAGAGAATCGAGACAGATAGTATTTTGAAATATTACCATCAAATGGGAAACCCCCAATAGCCGTATATTGTATTTATGTGAATAGCCGTCATATTTACGTCAAACAGCATCATGCACAGCAGGCAACACAAACACACATAATGCCCTTTGTTGTTGAATTATTATAATATTTACACAACATTATGTCTTTGTTGTCGCTATGCCACTGAATGCGGGGGGGGGGGGCCGCAAAAAAGGGCGTTAAACATAATGACAATGGGGACAATAGAGTGGTTAAGTTTTGCTGCGTTGGGTACACACCCCCCCCCCCCCCCCCCCCCATTAGTCCACTATTTTACGGTGTAGAGTCCACTTTTTATTTGCCTCCACCGCGGCCGCGAAAAAATGGCGACGCCCCCTACCCCCACCCCCCCCCCCCCCCCCACCCCCACCCCACCAGCACCACCACTGCCATAGGAGTTTTAGCCAATTGTCTCGGTCTCGAAATATTTCGGCAGGTGGTCTGGGCCGCGATAAAAATGGTCTCGGTCCCGTTTTTCGTAAATTAAGCACCACTTCCCCACCCCCCCCCCCCCCCCAGTCAAACACTGATTTTGGCGCGCCTGACACACACAGTGAAGACGAATCGAAAATGCAAAACCTTAAAAAGATCATGATTATTATTATTATTATTGGTAGGAGCATGCATGCAGCCGCGGCAATTAGAGTACGATTGATCCCCATTCCCAAGTCCACACTGCTCTAAATCAATTTCCTTATAGGCAACATTGCTGTAATCAAATTCTTTTCTACGTCGTATTTATTTCATTTTCGGAATAACGAACCCGGTTTTATTTTCGGACTAACGAACCTTCGGAAAAACGAACCCGATTTTTTTTCTCGGATTAACGAACCTTCGGAATAACGAAACCCGATTTTATTTTCGGATTAACGAACCTTCGGAATTACGAACCTTCGGAATAACGAACCCGATTTTATTTTAGGACTAACAAACCTCCGGAATAACGAACCCGAATTTGTATTCGGAATAGCTAACCTTCGGAATAACGGACCTTCGGAATAACGAACCTTCGGAATAACGAACCTTCGTAATAACGAACCTTCGGAATAACGAACCTTCGGAATAACGGACTGTAACCGAATAATTATCCATGAATTGTATTTGTAAGAGAAGGTCAAATTGTATTATTATTTATGTTCTGTTTTGAATGCCCGGTTTGAATGTAATTTATATACTTGGTTTTGAAAGGTAAACAATTTAATTGAAGGCGGGTAGTAAAGATTATGAGATTATGAATGTTATAATTGTCGAGTTTTGAATGACATACGAAGAGCTTTCTTCCAAAATGCGCTATATCCTTTTTTTCAACTTTCGAGGAAAACAGGTTTCTTTGCCCAACTTTGTACATGGGAATATGAAAATTGAACTTTTTATATTTTGATTTTGAGAGAGTAATTTGTTGTAAAATGTGGATTCCTAGATAGCTACGTAGTTTATAAATGTAGATATATCGTTACCTCAATTTTGATGGAAAGTGGATTTAGCGCCTTTTGGAACTGAGCTCTTCATTAGTATATTGCATCCACTACGCCCCCGTCCATACACTGTTAAAAAAAAACAGTAGATTTTACAGGAAACAAAATACAGAATCATTCTGTAAATTGCTTTAACTGGAAATTTTCTTTAATTTAACAGAAAAGATCTCTAAAAGAAAAGAAGAAAGCTTATTTTTACAGGAACTTGTTATGCTTACAGACCCCACGTACCGATTTTCTGTAATTATATTGAGTGCTTCGTGAAATAAAGTAATCCTCATATTTTAAGGAAAAATCTGTTTTCTTACAATTTTTTTTTGTGAATCATCGTAGCCGCAGACCATCTGTAATTTTAAAGAATAATTCTAAAGGAAACGAAAGAACTGTTTTTCAACAGAATCTTTCATTTATTATACTTTAAATAAAAAGAAGAAAAGTCATTTTGCAGAAAATTGTTATGCTTACAGACCCCATGTACCGATTTTCCGTAATTTCACAGAGTGCTTCGTGGAATAAAGTAATCCTCATTTTTAAAAGAAATATCTGTTTTCTTAAAAAATTGTTTTGTGAATCATTGTTGCCGCAGACCATCTGTAATTTTAAAGAATAATTTTAAAAGAAACAAAAATAGCTGTTTTTCAACATAATTTTCAATTATTTTACTTAAAAGGAAAAGAAGAACTGTTTTTTTACATGAAATTTGTATGCTTACAGTACCGATTTTCTGTAATTTTACAGAGTGCTTCGTGAAATAAAGTAATCCTGATATTTTAAGGAAAGATCTGTTTTCTTACAAAATTACTTTGTGAATCATTGTAGCCGCAGACCATCTGTAATTTTAAAGAATAATTCTAAAGGAAACGAAATAATTGTTTTTCAACATAATCTTTCATTTATTTTACTTTAAATAAAAAGAAGAAAAGTAATTTTGCAGAAAATTGTTATGCTTACAGACCCTATGTAACGTTTTTCTGTAATTTCACAGAGTGCTTCGTGGAATAAAGTAATCCTCATTTTTAAAAGAAAGATCTGTTTTCTTAAAAAATTGTTTTGTGAATCATTGTTGCCGCAGACCATCTATAAGTTTAAAGAATAATTTTAAAAGAAAAGAAATAGCTGTTTTTCAACATAATTTTTCAGTTATTTTACTTAAAAAGAAAAGAAGAACTGTTTTTTTTACAGGAAATTTGTATGCTTACAGTACCGATTTTCTGTAATTTTACAGAGTGCTTCGTGAAATAAAACAACCCTCATATTTTAAGGAAAGATCCGTCTTCTTACAAAATTCTTTTGTAAATCATCGTAGCCGCAGACCATCTGTAATTTTAAAGAATAATTCTAAAGGAAGCGAAATAACTGTTTTCAACATAATCTTTCATTTATTTTACTTTAAATAAAAAGAAGAAAAGTCATTTTGCAGAAAATTGTTATGCTTACAGACCCCATGTACCGATTTTCTGTAATTTCACAGTGCTTCGTGGAATAAAGTAATCCTCATTTTTAAAAGAAAGATCCGTTTTCTTAAAAAATTGATTTGTGAATCATTGTTGCCGCAGACCATCTGTAAGTTTAAAGAATAATTTTAAAAGAAAAGAAATAGCTGTTTTTCAACATAATTTTTCAGTTATTTTACTTAAAAAGAAAAGAAGAACTGTTTTTTTTACAGGAAATTTGTATGCTTACAGTACCGATTTCTGTAATTTTACAGAGTGCTTCCTGAAATAAAGCAATCCTCATATTTTAAGGAAAGATCTGTTTTCTTACAAAATTGCTTTGTGAATCATTGTAGCCGCAGACCATCTGTAATTTTAAAGAATATTTCTAAAGGAAACGAAATAACTGGTTTTCAACAGAATTTATCATTTATTTTACTTTAAATAAAAAGAAGAAAAGTCATTTGGCAGAAAATTGTTATGCTTACACACCCCATGTACCGATTTTCTGTAATTTCACAGAGTGCTTCACGAAATAAAGTAATCATCATTTTTAAAGGAAATATCTGTTTTCTTACAAAATTATTTTGTGAATCATTGTATAGACGCAAACCATCTATAATTACAAATAATAATTCTGAAAGAAACGAAATAACTGATTTTCAACATAATTTTTCATTTATTTTACTGAAAATGAAAAGAAGAAAAGCTTTTTTTACAGGAAATGTTTATGCTTATACAGCCCGCTTACAGACCCCATGTTTTCTTACAAAAATGTTTTGTGAATCATTGTATATCTAGACGCAGACCATCGGTAACCCTTCTGTAATTTTAAAGAATAATTCTAAAAGAATCGAAATAATTGGTTTTCAACATAATTTTTTATTTTTTTTTACTTGAAATGAAAAGAAGAAAAGTTTTTTTTTACAGGAAATGTTTATGATAACAGACCCCATATATGTAGGCCTACCGATTTTCTGGTATTTTACCACTGCTTCGTGAAATAAACTCCCGTGATTGTCCCATTGTCTTCCACCACTCGTGCCCAACTAACAATTGGACGTTTTCTGAACGTTCTAAACAGGTTCAAAGTTGGTTATTTGGACGTTCTGTGAAAACGTTTTAAAAACGTTTATTTGTGGAAGGTTGAAAACGTTTTTAGAACTTTCCAAATGGACGTTTTTAGAACGTTGTAGAAAAACCAATAAAAAACCTTTCATGTATTTGCTTTCAAGTGCAAGGACCAGCAGAACGTTTTAAGAACGTTTTTTAAACGTTCATTAAAGACGAAGACCTACGGGACCTAATAAAAACGTTTTGTAAACGTTTTGTGAACGTTTTGTGTTTGCTGGGGAAACGCCCCACACACAAAAAATGAAATGTACACTCTTATTACGGTTCTAGGACTACTACCCCCTGGACAACCACCCCCCGGACGATTACCCCCCGGACAACTACCCCCCCCCCCCCCCCCCCCCCCCTAGGACAAGTACCCCCGGACAACTACCACCCGGACAATTACCCCCCTAGGACAATTACCCCCAAGACAATTACCCCCAAGACAACTAACCCCAAGACAATTACCCCCCAAGACAACTCGATCAAGATGCCACAATAATGTAGTTTTCCGTCTTTGAAAATGGTCAATATAACACGCAAGTGAATGGAGCACTTTTGTTTTTAGGTGCACTTTTTGATATTGTTGACACTGTCGCTGGCCTACCACCCACAATATATAGCGCCACGTACGAGAGAGATATGCACAACGAGGAAGGTCTACACAACATAAGGCTCGTATGGCGCGATCACTGATTTTGGCAGCGATCAATGATGTTATGCAGATCACTCTCGTTGGCGGCGCTTTCGAGGGTCTAGATTATAGACTACGCACGAACGTGCGTATAGATGTGCCCAGCATAGACGGGCCAAACTGACTGTGAATTTAGGCTTTCATAAACGTTTTAACTGACATTTCTGCATTTAATGATACTAAGGTTAAGATTTTTCGCTATTTCAACAATACTAATCAATTATTTTGGCCAAACAAGCTATTTTCGATAATTTTCCCAAAATGGACATTTGGCTTTTACTATGATAAAAAAGGTAGCACATCAGCGTTTTATGAATAACAAATAGGCCTGGCAAACGTCCAGATGGTCATTTGATCGACCAACTAGGGTAAGCGGCATTATGGGCATGTAACTGGTGTATCAATGTCATATTATTCTCTCAATCCAGCATAATATACACTCAAAAGTTTATCACAAAACAGTCATTTTCAAATGCTATAATTTTAAATTATGAAAAGATGGATGTATTTCACATAATGCATGCTAAATTAAACATTTTCTTTGATTGTACACAATACTTAAGAAACAATAGATATAGCAATAAATTGGAAAATGATTTTAAATCACATGACAGCCTATACCCATCTTTAGAAAAATAGAAATATTACAGCGCAAATTACATGATTTAAAGGGAACCACCACCCAAAAATAACATTCTTATAAATGAAAGATAACATCTTTAGTAGTCCATTCCCTTAACAAGTTCACAAAAACATGTTTCCAGAAAAAAAAAGATTGGAAAACGCATCCCAGTTCTAAAGCGTGCGTTCATGGGTCTGCATGTACGAAGACTACTTTTGTCCAGAGCGAACGAATCGTCCGGTATTCTATTGTCTCCAAACGTACGCGTGAATAGAATTGGCGCACTCGCAAATGTTTGGCTCGTATGGAACCATGAAATAATACTGGTTCCATAAGTGGTGGTAAATTGGTAATTATAATTGCATTGTTTATTGATTACACATCCCTTTGCAAAATGTTTGGTATCTATTTGATATCAGAAAACGGTACCAAAACATATAAGTATGTGTTGTTCTTTGCCTGGTCGTCCCCTTTAACATCTAATCTTATGCATATGATGTAAAAATGAATGCCCTACTTCCTACCTGGCCATGTGTTTAGAACTAGGCTAGTTAATAAGTGGTATCGTTACATGTGTATGGCACATGCATGAAACGTAAAGCAACACCCGAACAGAATATTCTCATTAATGAAAGGTTACATTTTTAGTAGTGTATTCCACCAACAAGTACAGAAATACAGGCATGACAAATTATATCATTGGAACTAGATGGATCTTCCGAAATGGATGCCTCCGCCATTGCGCAATTTTTATGAGCAGTCACCTTTGACCTAGTGACCCTTTAAATCGAATCAGTTGATTCTCTCATTAAGATGTACAAAGTTTGGTGATATTGCGAAAACAAGCTATTTTGCATAATGGGCCCTGTGACCTTTGACCTCATGACCCGCAAATCTACTCGGTTTATTGGCTTTTCAAGTACCAAATTCCGTGACAATAAGTCAAATAATTCTTGAAATATCACGATAACAAGCTATTTTTGCATATACTGGGTGGCCCACAAAACGGAATGGGGTGCTTGCCATAAAGAAACATGGTGTCTGGGTTAACAGGGCAGGGCATCTTATACAAAGGAAGATGATACCAGGAACAGTAATTTTGGTCGAGTACTTTTTGATTTAATATGTCTTAAGGGAGACCATGTCAGGGTCTCATTTTTGTAGATTTTTACCAAGTCGGTGCCTGATAAATCGCACTTCCTGACCGTCATAGCATCGAACGACGATCAAATATGTGCGCTATTGTTAGTGTGCATTTAGCTGTGTGCCGAGAGATGGGGCATATTAGGGAGTGAGTAGGAAGGGGCAACATTACCGCGGGTACGTTTGTTGGCTCCCCAACTTGTCTTGCATGGGAACCCACTGGTGCGGGTATACTTTGCTGAACATTCTAAATTAACTTTGTAATGGGCGGGGGAAAGAGAGAGGTGTTGAGATTTCATTGTGGGAATTTTCCTGGGGTCCTCACCTTTCTTTCTAACCGCTATGAGCTTCACCAATGTTAAGCAATTTATATTCAAAGGTAAACAAGGGGGTAATAACAATAAGCTATTCATCATTGACTGAGCGATCGCATACCTGCTCGTTCATTCTTTGTAATAATTCCTCAACAGTGGCGAAGCACAGGTCGCGGTTGAAAACTGGAAAGAAAAGTGAGCACCTCTGGAAAAATGTCACCATCCCTAAATCTCTCCCAGTCCGTTATAAAGTTAATTAAGAAATATCAAAATACTGTCAAACGCACCAGCGAGTCCCAAAACAGGACGTACAGGCCGGGAGCCAATTAAACAAAACGCGGCAATGTTACCCCTCCTCACTCATGCTACTATGCTACTACTTCTCCCTTCTCTCAGTTCACTATGGTTACACAGCTGAATGCACACTAACAATAGTCACGCATTAATTGCTATGACAGGTAGGAAGTGCGATTTATCAGGCACTGACTTGGTAAAAATACATCAAAAACTAATTGATCAAAATTACTATGTATCATTTTTCTTTGTAAAAGATGCCCTATCCTGTAAACCTAGTCATCGTGTGTCGTTATTATGGCAAGCAACCAGTTTTGGGGTTGCCACCCTGTATAGTGAGGCATGTGACCTTTTGAGCTCATGACCCCAAAATCTAATCAGTTCATCCGCTCCAAGTTTAGTGACAATAAGTCAATTGGTTCTTGAGATATCGTGATAACGAGATTTGTGCATTTTATGAGCCATGTGACCTATGACCTCATAACCCCAAAACCTAATAAGTCACTGGCTCTCCAACCAAGTATGGTTGAAATCCGTCAACCGGTTCGTGAGATATCGTGATGAGAAATTTCATTGCGAAGGTATAAATATTGTCTACGACGAACGCATCGTCCATGATTCTATTGTCTCCTTACGTATGCGCGAATATAATTGGCGCACTTGCAGACGTTTGGCGTACGTGGTGGTAATTGTCGTTTATGAATTGTGTAGGCTTGGTGGTCGGTCCCCTGAAAAAATTTAATGGTCTTTATAGTAATATTTGGTATCAATTTGAAGGGAGCATGATTTGTGTTGACTTACTTTTTAGTAGTTGCCAACTTACACAAATTAGTAGTTTATGCATAGTGGTAGAGGAGGGGAAGATAACTTTATTAAATATGAAAATAATGAGTCAGATTAACATAAACTTGGTATAGCAATCCATCTTTATTTGTTGAAAATATACAATTGTGAGGTCAAAGGTCACAGGACTTGAATATTTAGGAGTGGCTCATTATTTCTTTATTTCCAGTTCTTATATTTCAAGAAATATTTGCCAGATTGACATGGAATATGTATCAAATTTATCAGAACAAGTTAATGGGCAACTTATTGTGTACAACTCAATGCAAAGATAACTGGATTAGTATGCTCCTATCAATCAAAATATTTGCTTCAAACTGAGGACTCACATGTATGGTTACCGGAGAGGGTACTAGAGGGCGCCCTCATGCGTTCACAGCCTTCTAAATTAGCCATTTATGTTTTTCGACCAAATTTTGTTTTGAAATATAACTTACAGTTTTTAATGATAACATACACATTTTAGTTTTTACTAAGATAAAGATTGACCAGAACTGTGCTATCACTTGAAAGGTAGTATAACACATTTGCAAACACAGCGGATCTTTCTCAAAATGTGTATGTACCTAGGGAATGATTCTTCTTCAATAAAAATTGTTAAATATTATTCTGTTTTACTTCTGAAAAAGAGTTGAGATACTGGATAATTCAACACTTGATTAGTCTATACTAATAACAAAATATGCTGAATACACAGCGACACACACACACAAATGTGACCTTACACCACAGAACGACCAATAAGTCGGGGAAAATGATTATGCCGATTTTCACATGACATCGAAGTAGAATTAATTACCTTTCAAATGGTATATAATTTGTCATATTCAGACAAGGCAAACCCTCTGGAAATGAGCGCCAAAGATTTTGAAAATGGCTGAAGAAGTTTTCAAACAAGGGAGAAATGGGCCACTTCAAAGATCGGCGTCCATTGAAGCGCTGTAACCTGATAATTTGTATTCGATGAAAAAATATACTTAAACATGATTTCTGATGATCAAAATTTCACAGAAGGTAGATTAAGATACCTCTATTCAGGAAATACAAAAATCCTGAATCTCATACTTTTGACCAAATTTGACTATTTCAGCTAATAACAGAGAAACTATATCCGCGACATAACGGTCGTTTTGTGGTGTAGGGTCACAAATATTACTTTGGCCTCGTACTTACGTAGGTAGCTTCGATCGTACGTTATATACACGCACCATCAATATCGATCACACGTACATCCACACATAAAAATGCTCTGTGCCCGTCACATTTTACTTTGAATGATGTGTGTGTTGGTCGACGTGTGTAGCTACCGCTAAAGCAATTTTTGAAAAAAATTAATGAATACAAAATCAGATTTCTCTCTTAACCCGTTCCCTTTGAGATTCTGAAATCTCCATAGACTTAGTACACAACCCATCCGGTTCCTGTAGTCAAGGGGTCAACTGATCAAAAAGAAACAAATAACCCAAATTGTAGTATGTGTTCGTTAAGATCTTTCTTTCAGGCCCACAAGTTACAAGATACTCATAATAGCATGGTTTAAACATAAGCATATATGTGTTCATGGATATTTCTTCTTAGGGCAAGTTTAGTAGATAAGAAATCATTTCTTTTTAATAAGCGAGTTTATGGTTTTGCTGCATGCATGCGCAAAAAACATCTAATTATTGGCAAGTCGAGTGAGAATAAATTATGTTTACAAATAATACCTCGTGTTATTAAAGTGAATAGGGCGGCTCACTGGCTAATGACTCAATTCATATCAGCAAATCTCACTGTCTTATATTTTAATCAAAATGTACATGATAAATTGTTGCTATGTAATCATTCAGGAAACTTATATTGAGTGATTTTACTATCTTTAGTCATGATTCGGCGCTATAGCCCGTGCCGTGAGTTGTAATGATGGTCACTACGTTATTTTTCCCTTAAAGGTGCACCTGTAAAGTGTCAGATATTTGAGACTTCAATCCTGTACCAAAATCATTGTAAGATATGTCCAAATGATGTGTGAAAGTTTCATTGAAAAAAAACACTGCTTTCCTGGTTAAAAAAGCGGAAATATGCGTCAGCTTTTACAACAAATTACTGTATGACGTGTATGGTTTATGATCCTTCATTAACGCTTTTGAGCTGAATGATAGATATCGTCATACTAAAGGGGCATTTGAAAAAATCTAACCCTATTTTATTCTTCTCTTACCATAAGCTAAACAACACGGTAGAAGAGGAAGCTCCAAGTAATGTTTGTGGAATTAGACACTAATACAGGCATGCCTTTAACAAAATATTAAGGAGAGAAACACAATTCATTGAGTTAAAGGGGAAGTTTCCCCAAGTACTAATGTGGATTGAATGAAAGGAGAACAATTTTAGAAGCACAATAGTGAAAGTTTGAGCAAATTTGGATTTTCAATTCAAAAGTTATGACTTCGGTAAGTTTTGTTTGCCGCCCACTCTAGATGGCAATTTGCCAAAATCTGTGATGCCATAGTTGAACAACCTTCCACTGACTTTGTACACATATTTTCATATTTTTTAATTTTTTGTGGATTTCACTGGACAAGTTTAGGAAGTTTTACCTTAAATGCATGCACATTTACCTCTTTTCTAACATATCTGAAAATGAGAGTAGAGGGACGATGCTTTTTCATGAAAAGTTACATTTTGTGAAGTTTTGTTGTACAGTTCCAATGGGAGTTGTTCATCTGTGACATCACATATTTGGCAAAGAGCCGACTAAGAGGGCAGCAAACAAGATTTTGATCAAAACTTTGAAAAAATCATAATTCTTGATTGGATTATCAAAAACTGCTCAAACTTTCACTATTAGGTGTCTAAAAGTGTTCCCTTTTCACCCAACCTGCTTAAAAGCTTGTAGAAATCATTAACCAAAACCATACTCTGATAGTTCTACCTGTTCCCTACTGAATTTTGCAATCCCCATATAGTTAAAGGTAGTTCAGATTCGTCAAATGAGATGCGCGGCGCCATCTTGCATACGCGTTACGCACGGTGCGTAATGCACGTTAGCTCAGTGTCATGCGGTGCGCGCAAACTAACCCAGTTCAAAATGGCGACCCGCTATGTAGCATCCCCACGCTTGATGCCCTTTAATAAAAGGGACCACCAGGATCCTGTCGATAATGGGTAAACAAAGCAACACTGCAAGAAACGTACATGTACTTCAGAGAGGCACACCAGACATATGACAATATAAGCAGAAGAAAAGTGGCTTCACATTGGTCCTATAGATTTACTTTCCTATGTAGTTGGAAATATAATATTCACTTAAATTTGTTTTGTTTTGTTTTGAAAATGCACTTTTACAATCTAATACCTAAATTGTATCAATTGCGTATGACTGAACGTCACTACAAATAAGCATACACATACACATGATTCACAATACCATATCAAAGGCAACATCTAAATTTGGCATTTTGTTTTATTGAAAAAGCAGGGATGCCAGTGAGCTACTGAAAACTTGAGTCAATACACCAGATTGATGTGGAAAATGACCTTGGGTCAAAATGCCTGGCATTTGCCTGAAAACTGGTATTTCTGAAAAAGTAATTTTCTCTTTCAGTGGTTTTTTCATTTTTCTGGAGTTAAATACTGAACGATGTAGCAGCAGACACGGCTCCGGCCAAAGTCTCAAGACCAGACTGTGGCGTTGCCAATTTGATGGCCGCCCAGGATTCTCCATTGGTGGGAGCGCTGGAAGCGAAGGCCAGTAACTGGTTCTTGTCTCCTGCACCACCTGTAATGTACAACAACAAAATTTGAAGAAACATTGAAAATAGAACTTGATATGATCCAATATAGTTAATGCATAGTGTTACAAACCCACTAATGCCCAGGGCAACCCTCCACACAAACTTGTTTTCACTTGCCCGGTCGAGCAAGTATAATCATGTTTTTAAAATTTTACTTGCCCGAATAGAAAACTTACTTGCCCGAAAAGGGAAAACAAAAAGAAAAACATTATAAATATCATATTCTTTATAATATATGATAATTTCATGTCAGTGAGGCTCCAAAGAAAAAACCAGGACCGCACTCGGCCCAGAATCGTTGTTGTCATCGCCACCATGATGGTGGCGATGACAACAACCATCGCCATCACCGTCGCAGACATTGTCGTCGTCATCGTCATCATCATCATCATCATCATCAATAATCTTACCAGCGACAGCAGCCAGAACAGCAGCAGCGTTCTGCGACCGGTAGAGGAACCAGTTCCCAGACAGAGGAACACCGGTATCGAAGGCAGCAGAATCTATCTCAATCAGCTGTGGGATGGTACCATACACAGCCCCTCCTAGCCTGTGGGGGTTCCCTCCAACAGTGATGGTGACTGCAACAGTGGCCTTACTGTTGGCTGGAGCAGAGTCTTCATGGCTGGTGTTAATCTGCAGGACAGAATCATGAGGAAATGAATGAAGCACATTACTGGAATCAATCTATTCATGTTCAGTGTAGAATTATGATTCATAAAGTAAGGTGCTCAACAACAATTATATACTTTTTACAGTGGTAAAGAGTTGTTGTAAAGAGTTTTGGTGTAACAAGGACATTTTGCTCTTTCCAGATTTGTATATCTTTTTATTTGATAAAATATATAAACAAGAAACTTGACCTAAAGGACGTTAACATGGTCTCATTATAACGAGGTTCCATTGTATTTGTTAACAAGACTGTCATATGTAACCAAAGAAAAATAAATGAAAACTTGAAATATAACTTAATTTTTATACTGCAAACGTTTTCTCTCTGCAAGGTTTTTCAACTTGAATGGTACACATGTAATTGTTTCAAAACAGTAGCTACTATGGAAACATACATGAAATATATGTCTAATACATCTGCACCGTAAGAACAATATGTGACCCAAGATTCAGTTCCTTCAGTAAAAACTGTCAAATTAATTTGCTTTACAACATTTTTATATAAAAATGACATATTTTGGGTGCAAACTTGTGGTTACCATGGGAATGCCTTATTTGTCATACACAAAATATATGTCTTGCCCATCGTCACCTCATGAACATATTAAAGGGATAGTTGAGTTTTGGTATAGAGGGCGCTACACACAATTTTTTTGTGAGATAATGAAAAACTGAGTGTCACATTTGAAAGACTCAATTTGGACCCGAGACCCTTAGAAAATCCTGGCTATGGGCCTGCTAACACCATTGACTATACCCCTTTTGTATAAATTATTATAAAATGGACATAATAGTGTAAAATTGATAAAAAAGTGCTTGGTCCAATAACTATTTCCAAGGCTGTATTATGTGTTGGTCATTTCCATGGTAACCAGAATTTGGCACAATAAATTTGCCATTTTGTTAAAAAATTTGTGGAGCCTTCTACTTCAGTTTTGAAATTTTAATGAAATTTTGTTTACTTAAAGGGATAGTTTGAGTTTTGGTATAAAGAGAGTACAGTTTTGGTCAAACTGAATGAAAATTTCAAATGACTAAGTGCACTTACCTGCAATCCCAGCTCAGTCAGCAGTGGCTGTGCATTGACTAAGTTGACATTGTTTCCACCAGTCTGCACTCTCAGCACACCAGCAGCCACAGCAGCTTTGAGAAAGGACCCTGCCTTCTTCAGGGCATCGCCTTAATGGACAAGGGAAAACAAATCACAACATCAATATATTAACCATATATGCATATTCTAAACTTAATATATAACTTTTGCAGTATATGCTACTACTAAGCGGACGCATCCGAGATTGAGTTCACAATGCAACGCCATGAATCTTTATCCATCATCAATGTCTGCAAGTCCCCAGTTTCACACTGGATGTCTCTTGCAATGCAGTCCATATAGTTTATAGGTCTCCTTCCTCTTTTAGGACATGGGAGTCTCATGCAGATCACATCCGAGATTACTTGGTCTTTGGCCCTAAAACAGTGACCAGCGAATCTTGTTCGGCGATGAGCAACGGTGGTAGAGATGGGTGGTATGTTACCATAGATCTCTGGTTTTGTTTTGTGTTCCCTCCGACTAATATTTTGTACCCTCATGAGTAACCTAGTATATTTACCATCAAGCCGGTCATGTAGTGCCTTCTACATGATCCATGTCTCTGATCCATAAAGTAGGATGCTCTCTACACAGGCTCTACAAAATGTAACTTTTGTAGATGTTGAAAATAATGCGAGATTGCCAAATGTGGTGCAATTTATTACATGCACTCCATGCTTGACCTTTGCGTGACATGAAATCTTTCTTGGAGTCAGCAACGTAAGATCCTAAATACTTAAAATCGTTGACTTCCTTAATCTGTGAGCCTTCCCTGGAGATGATTGGAGGATGATCAGCGTCTTTGTTCACTGTTAAGTACTCGGTTTTCTTGTAAGAAATGATGACGACTTTTGCAATATATGTATGAAATGACGATGACAAGAATGTTGACATTTCTTACATATATACATATCCACTCTGATGAGGGACCAGCAACTTTGGGTCAAGCAGTGTAAAATATCATATTTTGTTCACGAGGGCTATTTTTAAACTTTCTTCCACTATGTATTGCAACCCCCAAAATACTTTTTATTTCACGAGGGCTATTTTTTTTTTATTTAGAAAGAAAAATCGCCCCTGGGAAAATGTCCACGAGGGCTATTTTGGTGCTCACAAGGGCTTTCTTTGTCTTGTATTTATTTGTTTTAATTTTTTTCCTCAGACATTGTAATAACTGATTATAAAGATCCCATCCTTTACTAAAGACAAGCATTCTCAGTCCAATTAAAATAACATTTTGCATGGATGGGACTAACTTATAAATGTGATATACACGGCGAGGGCAATTTTGTTGAACAATTTGATTTTGAACCTTGGTATCGTTGAATGCAGTGGTCTTTATAGACAAGTGGTTGTTAGAGCACGTTTGTATTTAAAATGCACGATGTAAATGCATAACAGTCAACTTGCCTAGTCAACTCAGATTGGTACCTTATTGCACTGGCGTAAATCTGTCCGGAAAACACAATGCGTTGGGGGGTCGAGCAATTGTTCACAAACGGTTTGTGAACAATTGCTCGACCCCCCAATGCATTGTGCTTCCGAACTGTGCTTTACGCCAGTGCCTTATTGTGACTTAATTGCTAAAGTTTCAAGCCTTTTATTCTCCCATTCTGTAAACCGATCAGCGTAGTTACACTGACATAATAATCGGAACGACGTCCACAAATGATCATGTTAGGTTTCTTACAAACACAGATATTTTGGATTAATAATTGCATTTATAAACCAAACATGGATATGCTGGTATAATGATGGTCAGACATAAACAAATATCCCTGACGTCCCCGATGTGTCTCAAATGGAAGACATTTTATTAGCCCCTACAAATTTAGTGTTTAACTAGTGCCGAATCAAAACGTTTACTAAATGTTAAAACATTTTGTTGTATTATTTGATTTTACGTTTAAACTTGTTCAAAAGGTTTAAAGACAACGTAAATCGTTCAGTGAAATTAACGTTATAACTCAGCACTAATTTGATCTGTGTCATAGTTGATCATAATCACCATCAGCAGCAGTTGCATTGTCATCATCTTTCTATTCATCTTACAATATCTGTTGTAACCGGGACCATGACTACGGTGATACTCCTCCCATTATCATCTTCTTTACTACTTACTACACCGTCTCGCCCCTTAGTACTACAAAAACACACTTAAAGGGATCTAGTAACTTTGTTGACATGTGCAAAAAGTGATGAATGGTTGGTGCAATGTATTTTGTTGTTATCTCATATGTCCACAGGGTATTGTGTGAAAATTTCAAGTCAAATGGACATTGTATGGCCAAGTAATGAGCGAAAATGCAAAGTGATATTCAGTAACTCACTGCACTCACTTTGTACACGGAAGAAAAACTCGCCCGGAGTTTTTCTTATCTGAATACTTCAATCATACATATCTTTGTAACGAAAGGGAAATTTGAAAAACCGAAACCTGTCCCATGATTTTATTGTTAATACGAATACAACAAGGTATAAGGGAACCGCTAGAATTAAAATTTTATTTTGAGGATTTGGACAATGTTACTAAGTCCCTTTAAACAACACTATCTTTATCGTCATATGTTTTGGTGGTGGTGGGCATAATATCATCATCACCACCACCATAATTTTCATCATTATTATTATCATTAGCATCAATATCATTATCACTATCATCCATCATCATTTTCATTGGCATTATCATCATCGTCGTCATGATGATGATCATCATTAGCATCAACATCAACATGATTGTGATGTGGACATTATCACCTCATCGTTATTTGTATCCTTGAAGAGAACCAACACCCAAACAATTTTGTAAATGAAAGGTAATAATTTTAGTAGTCCATTCATCCAACAAGTTCAGAGAGATTCTATAATTTTTTTTGAAAACTCATTACCATACTAAATGATGTGTTCCTGGGTCTGCAGAAGAAGACTATCTATTGTCTAGGATGTACAGGTTCTATTGTCTCTAAACGTGTGCATGTATAGAATTGGTGCACTTGCAAACATTTGCCGCTTACGGAATCAAGGACCCTATTAGTTTCCTAAGTGTTGATGCTTAATTGCATTGCTTATGAGTTACATAACCTTTTGCAAATTGTTGGACATCTTATTTTAAAATATCAAACAACAGTACCAAAACATATAAGCAGGGCTCGACACTAACACTTGCCCGCTTGCCCGAGGCAAGTAAAAATTGGTGTTGGGCAAGTAAAAAGTCATACATTGTCTGCCCGATCGGGCAACTAAATTATTGTTCCAACTATGAGAGAGCAATGTAATTTCATACATGTAAATCTCATCTAGAAGTAAGGGGGCAAGTCAATTTTACATTGGGGCAAGTAAAACTTTAAAATGTATGATTTTACTTGCCCGAATTGGCCAGTACAGAAAAAAGGTAGTGTGTAGGCTTGATATAAGTCTGTGATGTTCTTGGGTGGTGGTCCCCTTTTATATCAAATAACAGTTCCAAAACATATAAGCCTGTGTGTTTGCTTTGCATGGTGGTCCTCGTAAACATAAGTTGCGACTTGGACAACACCAACATCATCGTCATCATACGTCTCCTTACCGTATGTTGTGACTTGGACAGTTGCAGCGCTGAGTTGTCCCCCAGCTAGTGATGCAGCTACGGTTCCCAGCCCTTCACCGAGTGCTACAAGAGGCTGGGTCTCTGGGCTAAGCGCATTGGACATGGCCTGGGCATTGATCTATAATGAGGTGAAAAGAAAAGTTTATTTTTTTTAAAGCACTCATTTACAGTCATCTTTCATGACTAAATAATTATTTCTACATTAGCACCACTAGCAAAGATTGGATCTATTCCATAGGATTTTAGTGATGTAAGTGCATGTTTGTATCATTATTACCAAATGTTATACGACTTGGGAGTTGGGAGTCAAATACGAGTCATTGATTGGCTAAACACAGTCACATGGTATCAACTTACACGTAATTCAGTATGTTCCACGAAAGAGCGTTATGTTTCAGAGCAGCGATATACTAATACAGGAACATTTTCATGTAGGCCTATAGCACAACATTACAGTGATGCTATCAATTGCAAGCGTTATGTTTCATGCCAACAGTTTTTAAAATCAAAGTTTGCCCATATGTGCGCAATGTTAACAATTAATATGTACAATTCAAGAAAGATTCTAATATGATGTCACAATGACAATTTAGGGCAATTCCAGGCAAACATTGACATAACCACTGATTTTTCAAGATTTTCTCAAATTTGTTGAATCATACCATATTTGGTATTAAATTAAAGCTAAAAGACGAACTAATCAATTATGCATTTTGTTTTCGAGAAACAAAAAAAAAAATTTCATTGTCATTAATAAGCATTTTATTTGTTTCACTCAATACCCAGTGTACATATCCATTCATCACTTTTGTGCACATGTGACAGTTACTAGATCCCTTTTTATAATATTGACCTAATTACACCCAAAAGCTTGTTTCTAATTATCTCCATCATACCAAGTTTGATTGCAATCTGTCAAAGATTTCTGAAATCATAAGATCATAAGATGTACCAAATTTCTTGAGATAACAACTTTTGACCTTTGACCCTCCAAATCTTATCTCATCTTTGGCTCTTTAAGTATATATGTACCAAGTTTGATAGTAATTCATCAATCGGTTCTTGAGATACTGCGATCATTCACTATTTTTGCATATATTATAATGAGCCCAGTGACCATTGACTGAAAGACCCCAAAATCTAAATCACTTCATCGTTTCCTCAAGATACATGTATCAAGATTGATTAATAATAATAATAGGTTTGATTTATATAGCAACTAATATGATATAATATTCATCTCCAAGTGCTTTACACTATTGATGCTGAGCTGCCTATTATTTCTGTAAGAAACACGATCATGAGAACTGGCTGCACATACTACGGACAGGCAAACCCAAAACAGATTGTTTCCAACACGATCATGAGAACTGGCTGCACATACTACCGTTACTACGGACAGGCAAACCCAAAACAGATTGTTTCCAGGCATACAAAAGAGAGATTGTACTTACTGCACCAAAAAGAGACTTTCCATTGACAGCATCAACAAATTGCTCGGCTATCTCACAGGCCACACGTTCTTGGGCTTCTACCGTACTAGCTCCAAGATGGGGTGTCACAATGGCCTTTGGGTGCTGCACGAGGGCCGTATTTGTGGGTGGTTCCTATGATGAAGAAGTTAAAAGAAAAACCAACGTTCAGTATTTAATGTGCGAAACATGGCAGTTCCATATACAGAGAACTTGATTTGATTTGATTTGATTTGATTTTATTTCCACAATTCATTTAAAAAACAACAACAAAGTATGACAATTGAATATAGTATAAAGAATGACATAGTAAACAATCAAAAGACACACAAACATCAAAATGAATAAATGGAGGAATCAAAAAAAGTTTTGAAAAAAACTTATAAGATTGATCCCTAAAAGCACTTTGTTCACATCATGGAATTTCGAGACTGAAGTGAAGTTTTCAATGCTATAATTTGCATTTTGATTATTACCTATTGCAACATGTCACAAAAAAGGAAAGGAGTCTATTTGGAATATTTACAACTTTTTAGTTACCATAATTCTAGTTCTGAAGAAATGGCAAGAATGTTATCAGATAAATTCAAAATGTTTTCTTTCACCATTCAGGAATACTTGGTGAGATTTGTATCTCAATGGTGTCTGCTAAGTTAATTTTAGCATCATATACCATTAAAGGAACAATGATAAATTTGCACACCTGCACAAAGACATCAAGCCCTGCACCGCCGCACTGTCCCTCATCCATGGCTTTGACCAGGTCATCTTCATCAATGATTCCTCCGCGAGCAACATTCACCACCTTCACTCCGGGCTTGCACAGTGCAAAGGTCTTTGCACTTAGTAGTCCTACAACAAAATAATAATAATGATAATATACTTGATTTATTAAGCTAATATGATTAATTTTCACCTCTAGGCATGATATAATTACCTCAGACATCGGACTCACTCACAATCAATCTGCACATTCTCCCTTAGGAGCAATGCATTCTGGCAGCCGAGATCTCGGCCGTCGAATGCGCGGCCGCCGCAAAATTTGGCACGCAGATAGCTTGCAACATAATCTACAAGATTGCTTTGTTATTTTTTTGAAAATAATCAATTTTTAATTAGTTATGCAAATTTATGCAGAAATCCCCTTTTTGTCTGTAAATCACAAAATATTGCTCAAAATATGCTAATTTTGTGCATGAATATTCTTTATGACTTAATTAACAGGTTTTGAACATTAAAAATTGCGACAGCCAAAATTTTCCTTATGTATTTCTTTGTTTTTGGAATTTCTTATGTATTTCTTGGTTTTTTCGACTTTTGTTTTTTATTGTTTTTTACAATGGAATAAATTATTGACCATTATCCAACAATTTTTAGCCCAAAATCAAATGATTGCAGTGATTAGAATGAAAAATAATGAAGGTTTTGTCTATTCTAAGAACAAATCAATTTCCATAGGATTTGTACACAAATCACAAAATTTAGTAATTTTCGGGCCGCCGCTCACTTACAAAAGGTCACGTGACTTTAGAACGGTATACCCGGTCGTCGCAAATTTGGTCTCAAATGTTGCGCAAGACCTGCGCGCGTTGCGGAATTATCGCGCGAAAAGTCGAGGGGGGGGGTGGATTCCACCCCACGTCTGGTTAGGGTTAAACTCACATTAGGGAAATGTTTGATGAATCAATCACACATATGTTTATACGCACTGTGAGCGGCGTTACTTCAAGTGATAATACACTCATAACATGGATTCTGAGTGCATGCGGCAGACGAATCACAAAAATGCCTTAACTGGCTCATTATATATCGATGATCTGGCTATAAACATCTTACGGCTGACACAGAGTGTCGATTGGCATCGAATATCAAATATAACTACGATAATAAAACAAGACACATTTTCACTCAAATATGATTTTGTTGATTACAGTGGAACCTTGATCATCTTAAGACCATGAAAATTATCTTGTTATATGTGACCAGCTATAGCAAAACCCTGCACTTGTTGGTAAAAATCAAAATGTAGATTATCATACTATTAGAAAGGCCTCATCACAAGTTTTCATTTGATGCTGTGTTTTATAAAAACGGCTCCGGTAAATTCAGTAACGTGATTGGTTAAATCCGGTCACCTGACTATTTATTAATTTCAACAAACATGCAGAAACTGCGTAACACATATGCGTTGTCACTTTTTGTTGCGCAGTATTTGCACGACTGTGACGTCACAATGCTTGTTTACATTGTTTTGATCAAGATTGAAGTAAAAACTCGCGAAGAGTGATAGTAAAAAAAGATGGAAAATGCTTTGTTTTGTAGATTATCTGTTCTGTAATAAATAAATGTTGGCAGTTTCGTAAATTATATGGTAAGTGGTTTGATATTACTAAGTTTGGGAATGGAAATGTATACAGTCCTTTTATAATTCTCACTTTTACGGACAATTTTTCGGCGATTTTGCATCGAACTGAATTTGGTGAATTTGACTCTTGACAGAGCATTTTGCTGCAGAAAGAAATCAGTCAGTGAGTGCAGGTAGTGATGATGAATTTTGTAAATTCCTAATAAATTCACACTCTAGAGAGTAGATAGACTGGGTTATTAATTGTGGCAAGTCTGTTTCAAATAATCCAAACAATTCCGTGGTTGAGCTCGTTTTATAAAACAAATAATACTACAGTCTTATTATCGTGCATCATGTAAATGTATCGCACTCTCGGTTTTGTTAGATGTGCGCTACGCACATTTAAACAAAACCTTGCGTGCGCTGCATTTACACAACGCACTCTAGACCATGTATTATTTGTATACTAACATATTGGTCAATAATTGGCGAAGATATGATTGTTTCAATTTTACAATCATACACCGTGTCCCAGAAAAAACGAAACCGGGTTTCATGGCAGAAATTTTATGTTATAATGAATAATTTCCTTGATGATATATATATGTCTGAAAAGCTACGTGTCTCTTCTTTTATTTGATATACAACTTATGGCACATAATTCACGCATGACTGAATTAGAACGATAGAAAGTGGTGTTACCAAAATTCAATTTGCGCGCAGAAATTGCAAGTTTGGGTGAGGTTTTGGGGAGAGTTTTAAGAGTAGTAAACGTACTTATTTTGAAAAAGGACAGACACCGCATGAAAATTCATAATTTTATCTTTAATATGACACCTCATGATTAAAAAATAAATTATATATGCCAGAGAACGAATACAATGAAAACATGCTTGATTCCAGCCCAAATGAGTAACTTTCCTGTAACTTGCCTGTTTCCTGATCCCCATGTTTGTGTGAATTCACTCATGCATCAACGTCCATTGTCAGCTGCTAGTCAGGAAAGCTGAGCGACTTCTTACTCAACTTTCACTCATTCGGGCAGAAATCAGGCATGTTTTCATTGTACTCGTTCTCTGGCATAAATCATTTATTTTTTTAGCATGAGGTGTCATGTAAAAGATAAAAATATGAACTTTTATGTGGTGTTTGTCCTTTTTAAAAATAAGTACGTTTACAACTCTTAAAACTCACCCAAACTTCAAATTTATGCGCGCAAATTGAATATTGGTAACACCACTTTCCATTGTTCTAATTCAGTCATGCTTGAAGTATGTGCCATAAGTTGCACATCAAATGAAAGAAGAGACACAGAGCTTTCTAGGCATATATATATCATTAATTAAATTATTCATTATGACAGAAAATTTCTGCCATGAAACCCGGTTTCGTTTTTTCTGGGACACGGTGTATATCTTTTACACACATTATGTGAACTTAAAATGCCCATTTCTTCAAAACATTAATTACCGCCAAGTGCAGGGTTTTGCTACAGCCAGTCACCTATGACAAAAGAATATGAAGAGCTCTGACCAGTAAAATTAATCTATTCCATACCAGACTTTGCAGTGCCCATATAAGCACACCTGGTTCCCGTAGGCAATGAATGAGTGAACTTTATAAGTTTGTTTTTTTGTTACATCAAATAAGGAGTTTCCACTGTATATAGTGACAGCGCAATCATACATACCTCTTGTCTGTGGAATGAGCGGCGTGTGCACGGTGATGTAGTCACACTTTGGCCACATGTCATCCAGTGTCATCCACTCAATGTTGTACTGCTTGGCCTCGTCAGCTGGTACAATCGGGTCAAAACCGATTGTCTGAAAAGGAAGAAATATTAGATGTTGCTTTAATATGATTATTGAATTGCAGGTAGATGAACAGTTTGCTTGCAGTAAGCGCCTACATGTATGTAAGAAAGAGAGGGAGGGGATATTCCTGAAAAGAATTGTGTAGTGATTCAATCTTGGGTAATACCAAAAAGGACTGAAAAATACTAACAGTTAAAAAATGGAATATCAAAGATATTGCAAGACCAGTTAAATTAATGATCTCACTTTACATTGGCCAGCAAAAAGTTAAAATGTTATCAAAAAGATTTGATTTTGTTTCATACAATACGTATTCTGGGACACCACTTATAATAAATGCCGGGAGAAAATATTATGAAAATTATCAGATTGATAAGAAATATTTGGGTAACAGAGATACAGGTCTCCTGTGCCCTCTCTCTCATTTGTTACCGTCATTCCAAAGGACTGCATGCGTTGGGCGACCTCACGACCTATCCTGCCCAATCCCACAATGCCAAGTGTCTTGCCGAAGAGCTCTGACCCCATGAAGGCCTTCCTGTCCCATTTGCCCCCCTTCAGAGTTGCATGGGCCTGCGGAATACTCCTGTACAAGTATACAACATTTACAGATGTTATGTGAAGTTTATTTGCATCTCTTAACAATAAATAAGATGTGAAAAATCAAACATCCTGATCTAAAAATAACATAAATTGTGATACAATATTGCAATTAAATTCACGTTTTTATAAAGTCCTGTAGATGGTCCTGTTGTGTATTAAACCCGAAGATGTTCATAAGTCTTAAGTTATATCGTAATTATTCATGATCTAAATTAAAAGGTCCTCAAAGAAATTCAGAGAAGTTGCCACCAAGTGATAATTAGCTAATTTGAATATTTATAACATTTGGTCAGAGGTCAGTTTCTATCTAGGAATGGTACACAAGAATCCATTTCCAGTAATCATTTGCATATTTATGAATATTATTGATGTTCAGAGGCTACAACATCCAATCAATGAGCAATAAGTAAAGGGTTTTATTTTTCAGTCATGTTCTAACTTCTAAATATCGGTTGCCACCATAGCACTTGTAAGCAATTGAGTACCAAAAATGGATATCTTACCCCCTAAAAATACCCTAGAATAATTGTTTCAATGAATTGTTACTTTTTCTAGATATAAACAGACCTCTGACCTTATTTCAGGGATATGCAAATTAGCTTATTATCTTAATGCTAATTAAAAGAAAAACTTGGTGGATCTTCAACTGCATGCAGTCAAAATGAATGCCTCCGCAATCGCACAATTTGTATGACCTAGTGACCCTTATCAGTACATCGGCTCCTCAAAATACATACATTTCATTTTAATTTCAATCATTTTATTTCCAAACTTTAAATCGTAAAATACAAAATACAAGTTCATGTACATATGATCATACAAATCAAATAACATTAACATAAAGTTAGATTCAAGTAATGTAATATTAAATTTAAGTAAATGTAAACATAATACGGAAATACTGAATGCCCGCAAAGCTCAGAGAGCTTGAAAAAAGGGTCAACATGGTAAGATGGTAAACGTATACATCAATTGTCTGTTAACTTTACATGTACCATACCAAGTTTGTCAACCAATTCTTGAGATATCACGATTACGAGCTTTTTTGCATATAATGAGCCCTGTGACTTTTGACCTCATGACCCCAAAATCAAATCACTTCATTCTCTCATTACGATACATACATGTACCAAGTTTGGTAATAATCTTTCAATTGGTTCTTGAGATATTGCAACAAGCTATTTTCATGAGGCATGAGCCCTGTGACTTTTGACCTCATGACCCCCAAAATCTAATCAGTTCATTGGCTCCTCAAGATACAAACGTATACTAAGTTTGGTGACAATAAGTCAATCAGTTCTTTAGATAACGCCATAATGAGCTATTTTTGCATTATAATGACCCCAAATTCTAATCAGTTCATTGGCCTCTCAAGATACATACATGTATCAAGTTTGGTGGAATTCTGTAAACTTAAATTTTTGTATGGTAATCCATCAACCAGATCTTGAGATATCAATATTACAACTATTTTTGCATATGAAATGAGTCCTGTGACCTTGACCTTTCCTCTCATGACCCCACAATTATATGGCTACATTGGCTCCCTAAGATACATTCAGGTACCAAGGTTGATTAAAATCTGACATTCAGTTCTTGAGTTTATACAATTACAAGCAATTTTTGCATATAATGAGTCCTGTGACCTTGACCTATGACCTCATGACCCCCAAATTGTATGGGTACATTGGCTCTCTATAATACGTTCAGGTACCAAGTCTGCTTGAAATCTGACATTCAGTTCTTGAGATTTTGCCATAACAAGCTATTTTTGCATGTATATTGAGTCATGTGACCTTGACCTTTAACCTCATGACCCCAAGATTATATGGCTTCATTGGCTTCCTAAACTACATCCAGGTACCAAGTTTGATTTTATTTTGACATTCAGTTCTTGAGATTTTGCATTTGCAAGCTATTTTTGCATAATATGAGCGATGTGACCTTGACCTTTGACCTCATGATCCCCAAAATCTAATCAGATCATTGTCTCCCCAATATGTACACTCATACCAAGTTTAAAATTGATCTGTCAATTGGTTCTTGAGATATCGCAAGAACGAAAACGGGACGCACGTACTGTACGTACAACCCCAAAACATAATGCCTCCGGCCACTTCGTTGGCAGAGGCATAACAATTCTTCAAACTTCATGAACACCATATTGACATTTTCTTGAATCATCTAATAAAAGCTTCTTTATTTTGGATCGATTGATCTTTACGTAATCACTAAGTCAACATCCAAAAAACGCTTCACTGTGTGAACATTACCTTGACAAACAGCAGATCATGGCACAGGTGTGTTCAGCTGCACTGAGTGTGTTCCCACCAGGTGTACTGCAGAAAAGGGAAGACAAACAATTATAGTGACCTTTATATTCATGTTATTAACACTGCTCCTTTCAAAATCGGACTAAATGGTCATAAAGCACTTCAATATATCACCAACAGGCTGTTTGAAACAATGGGCAAAATATTTGGTTATTTACACTTCCTCATTATTAGTTAACAGATTTATAAATACAAACCTGCATGCACCGTTCATAATCATGACATTTGTATAGGTTATCGAGCAAGGAAAAGAGTCTTTGTGGCTCAATGGTTGAGCACCAGTCTAGCAATATGGAGGTCTCGCACAAACAAGCATTTGCAATGTGATATGCGCTATATAAAAACTGTGTATTATTATTATTATTATACAAGTAGATGTGGCCAGCGTAGACGGGCCAAACGGACAGTGAATTTAGGCGGCTTTCATAAATGTTTTAACTGATATTTCTGCATTTAACATTACTAAGGTTCGGATTTGTCCACACACGCCCCTTTTTATGCTATTTCAACAATACTAATCAATTAGTTTGGCCAATAAATGTATTTCCGATAATTTTCCCAAAGCGAGCATTTGGCTTTAAGATCCTTACAGAATACCATCTCATAACACCTACTTCATAACAATGACTCCTTGACGCGTGGCAGCCTTGATGTCAATGTTGTCTACCCCTGTTCCAGCCCTTCCAATGATCTTCAGCTTGGTAGCTGCCTGAATGACCTCGGCTGTCACCTTTGTGGCTGAACGCACGATCAGTCCATCGTAGTTCTGAGATAAATAAGGAGAAAATTACACACATATGATGAACGTTGATTAGTATGGCTAGAATTAGACCCGTTTTTCTTTTCCACTCATGTAACAACCATACAAGTATTCGTGAATAATATATTTCATATTCATATATTAAGATTTCACGCTTCATTGGAACCCGATGGACATCACCCTTGCCAGGTAGGTCATACCACACCATGCGTCACGCATAATTGTTTTCCTGGTGAGAGCGCTGAACTAGCGGCATCCGCAGAAATCCGCGGGTTTTGGTCAGAGAAAGGCGATCACGATTTTAGCGATACGACTTCCGAAAATTCTTTAAAATGTCAACATCCCCATGGTATGACGAAAGAGACTGGCATTCTACGCCTCCCCCACACCTTTTGCACACGTCATTGCAATGGCAATGCAACCCATCCTTGCATCATAATAATCATAGTAACACAATCATAATGGTTGAGTAGCCATGCAAATTCATTTTTTTTGCTAATTATTATGTTTTAGAGGGGCAACACGACAACCCCGATAACCCGTTAAATAGCAGTTCAGCAAAATAAAGCCATTAGTATTTAGTTTTGCTAGTTTTTGCCCACGAATAATATTTCAGAACCCTACCCCTGTGCACCCCGTAACTACACCACTGGTATCACTTCACTGCTCCTCCTAAAAGTTTAATTTCCAAATTCAGTACTATCTCGTGGTATACGTTTGATATATTTTTGCATTTTAATAAAATAACGCTCTGTATTATTTTGTATTATGTATCGTGAGTGGATACCCCCCCCCCCCCTTCCCTGGTAGCTTCGCCACTGACAAAATAATACATTTTGCAGAGATGCCAACCTTCAGAAACCAAAAAAAGTATTCTGAACGGTAAAAACAGTATTTTTAACCAAAAAAAGTATTTTCAGAGCAGCCAACCACGAGAGGAAAAAAAAAATCATATTTATTCGCGAAGTCAATTCCCGCAGCAAAAATATTCCCTGTTTGCGTTTTATATAAAAGTTGTTTCTGTCAATCGCACAGCGTTTTAATGAGTCTGTTTCGTTTATTTGTGCTATATTTAAAATATGTAACTTGAGTTATAATTTATCAGGGTTCAACGTTAATGTTTTTGCCATTTTCCGACCGTCACACTAAAGTATGGTGAAGGGAAAAAACAAAAACAAACGTATTTATTGCTTAGAAAACGTACTGCCGTATTAACATCAACAAAACGTACTAAATACGGCAAAAAAAGGCCCTGAGTGCGCCCTAACCCTAAATTTGATGGATAGTAGTATAGGTCAGAAGTTGGATTTGGGGGCTATGGCAGTATTAGTAAGCCTCTTGACTTGCAGGAGTGGTTAGATTTACATGATTTAGTGGCTATATAACTATAAGTTTGATTTATTGGCTATGGTTAGATTTAGTGGCTATGGACTATGCCACTAGGCAGTATGAAAATTAAAGTTATTTATCCCCTTAACCCTAATCAGCCAGGGGGGGTGGATGGAATCCCCCCCCCCCCCCCCCCGAGATCTCGGCCGACAAACCCACAGTCGCCACAAAATGCGACATAATCTACAAGGTTGCATTGTTATTTTTTTGGAAAAAATCCATTTCTAATTAATTATGCAAATTTATGCAGAAATCTTTTTGTCTCTAACTTACTAAATATCTTGCTCAGAATATGCTAATTTTGTGTAAGAATATTCTTTATGACGTAATTAACAGGTTTTCAACATCTAAAATTGCGACAGCCAAAATTTTCCTATAAATGTATTTCTTTTTTGTGAAATTTCTTATGTATTTTCTGTTTTTTATTGTTTTTTTCAATGGAAAAAATTATTGACCATTATCCAAACGTTTTTAGCCAAAAATTAAAGTGATCCAGGTAAAGTGTCTAACTCCACGAAAAATACTTGGAGCTTCCTCGTTTCTCTTCTGCCGTGTTGTTTGGCTCATTGTAAGAGAAGAATAAAGTAGGGTTAGATTTTTTCAAATGTCCCTTTAGTATGAAGATAATTATCATTGAAAATCATTATTTCAAAAGCGTTTGCTAATGCTTATAAAAATTACAATTGCCGTAGCTGAACACGTCCGGCCAGCGCGCATGGGAAACCTTCCCGACCTGACTGTTGAGCCGAGCGCGTGCAAATTCCATGAATTCTGTACTGTCTGTATGTACACGGGTGCGGATATTATTACTGCGACAAATCTATGGCAGGCCATCAGTATTCGGTGATAAAATATGAACTCAATATTTGTTTTTTTCACTAGTTAGGTAAACAGTGTTCGTTTTCTTTCAAACTTTCACAAATCTTTCAATTGTATTACAATGATTACAATGATATTGATATAGGATTGAAGTCTCAAATGTCATTTTGTGCATTATCTGACACTTTACAGGGATCACTTTAAATAATTGCAGTGATTAGAATGAAAAATAATGAAGGTTTTGTGTATTTTAGCAAAAAATCAATTTCCATAGAATTTGAACACAAATTTATCACAAAATTTAGCGATTTTCGGGCCGACGTTCACTTACAAAAGGTCACGCGACTTCAGAACGTTATACCCGGTCGTCACGAATTTCGTATCAAAAGTTGCGAAAGACTTCAATGACAAAACTCATGAAATCGTGCGGCAATACCTGCGCGGCATGCGCGCATTGCTGAAAATAAGAAGTCATTGATGCTTCAGAAGCATAACAAATCAAATAAATCATACAAATTTACTATTTTACAAAATAGTCATCAGGAGTCAGAATAATGATTGATAGGCTTAAATGGGGAAATATACAACAAACACAGGATCAAAACACCTTTTCAACTAAAATTTCTCATTGAATTCCAAAAATACAGAATTTAAGCTTTGATTTTATACCAAATTTGTATCATAAAAATGCTTGTAAAATTGTTGATCAAATGTCCACTTTGGCATGGAATTGCCCATGTGTAAAATACTTTGTATACACATGACACACTACGTGTATATTATTCTATAGCGTCGACGTTGGGTCGTAACCATTAACAACTGGGTCAAAGTAAATTGCCTATTTGACATTATATTTTACTGTAAAGGCCGACAGTAAAATATTTCAGCAATAATGTCAAATAGGCAATGAAAGGGAAAGTTTTCGGGGTCATCATTGCAGCGATCAAAGGAATATGACAAGGTCTACCGTAATAAATCATCAATCTGAGGTAAGTTATCATTCTTTTTCAACAAATTATATCTCACGTATGGTAGGTTGAGGAAATAATGCTGGCCATGGTTAGATCTAAACAAAATTAATAAATAATACATTTAAACTTGATAAATCACCTCGTTGCAAAATCCCCCCAACATTTCGAGCGACGTATCGTCACAGCGCTGTGCTACGCACATACACAGCGCTGATCACAGGTTTAGATCTTACTTCTTAGCTATTACTAACTAGAGTACTAAGAGTAAGACTAAGTAACTATTAGTTTTTTTAAAACTAATTATTACAAACTTTCTTCTGTACTAAACTCTAATTTCTAAAGAGGGAAAATGCAAAAGTGACAATGATATTTGCTAACTCATTGCAAACACAAAATTTGCTAAAATTGCCCCATTTTACCTCAAAATATGAGATCATGCGTATAATACTTATGAAACAAAAAAACAGCTGTGCAGCTGTAGTTGAGTGTTGGTGAATCGTGCGTTACCATGCATCCTTCTCATGACCCCCGTTCTGCCGCGCGCGTCGGCCGAAAATCCCCAACTCACCGGTATTTCGGCTAGCAGCTCTTCTTTACTCAATTTCGTTTTGTTGTCTACGGCAATTCCGTTAGCTTCAGTATTTCTGTACATTTCGGTGACACACTGTCACTTATCAGAACCCTTTGCAGAGAAAACGCCATATTTGACCTCCAACTTTTGTTGAAAAATACAATTCTCCGAGTTTAAGAAACTTGCAGCATTGAGTGCATGCAGCATGCAGGCCTTTCAATGACAGATAAATCGGCCGGATCGTCCGAGCGAGGCCGGCCGGCCACGTACACGTAGCTCACACATGCATGCATGGCCGGTAGTTTTCCACGTGCGTCGCAATTGCCGTCTGCTAGCGCTAGGTGCTGTCGGGTATGAAGCCATAATCCACATTGATATTGCAGGAAAACGCAACACTGTAGCAACGATTGTGTACAAGTGTAAGTTTGCCGATTGCGTAAACCCGCTGCGCTCCCCTGAAGTAAGCCGATTCCATTAAAAAGGCGCGAATCAGCAGCAGACTTCATCTGGACCATCGATATCTGGACCATCGATGACAAATTGAGAGTCGACCTGGATGCACCCTCGCTCCAAGCAAATGGACACCTGCATAACAATACAATGAGACAGTTAGGCAGCTAAGGGCCTGAAATCATAACCGACAATTGTGCACACAATGAAAAAGCATGACATTTTCACAGTGAATTCTTTTTATCATACCTGGTTTAATTTTTCCGTGGAAGTTTCTTAATTATGACCTTGAGGGGCGGGAGCTAGCTGTGAGGGTCTTGAATAAAAGGGTGTGCAAAGTGAATTTTTCCATCATTTCATGGGTACATAAAAGGACTTAGCACTTTCATCCACCATTATATTAATATATGATTATTTGGGGGTGACTGGGAGGGGTGGGGTAGGGAGTGACCCCCCTCCCCTCCCCCCTCCCCCCCCCCCCCCCCCACCCCTCCTCACAAATGTTCTCCTCCCTCAAAAAGGTTCACTTGCGTTTCTGTTTGCAGAAAAGTGTAATACTACTATGATGATGTACATTTCATTGCAGGGGTTGGGCCTATTGGAGGGGGGAATAGGGTGTAATGAAGAAAAGCTAAGGGGAAACTCCCCCCCCCCCCCCCCCCCTCCGCCCACAATTTTCTCACTTTTTGTTGAAAGTGCACTCATATCATTATCAAATGTGTTTTTTTATAGATTAGCATACTATGATGACTGTGTACATGTCATAGCAGGGTTGGGTAAACGAGGGGGGGTGGAGAATAGGGGGAAATATACTACCCCCCCCCCCCCCCCCTCAGATGTTCCTTTTTCGTTTAAAGATGTGCTAATTTTGTGTGTGTTTGACTATTTAAAGGGACTTTAAGTGATGTGATTTTGTAAATCTTTTGGCTTGGTTCGGTAAGTGGGGAGGGGTGGGGGAGGGAATCTACCCCGGGGGGGGGGGGGGGCACTCATGTATAATGTAAGACGGGTATGTGCCGCTTAAAAGACCCCCTTTTTCACACTCAATCACAGCTCTAAAGATACCCGATTTTCAAAACTTTCCGCTCCATAGACCCTCGGAATGACTTGGCTAGGTAGTTGAGTAGCGACAATCCTTTATTCTTCTTCTAGTTTGGCCATAGACCCCCGGAATGACTTGGCTTTGTATTTGAGTAGCGCCAAATCCATTATTCTTCTCCTAGCCTAGTTCGGCTCCTTAGACCACAATTTGAGCCTTTTGAGGGTTTCCGTAGGTATTTGGAATCTCCGAGTCTATGTATTTTGTAGTTTTAGTCTGCTCCTTAGACCCCTTAACTCCCCTTTCAGGGATTTTGTAGCTCTAAGACCCTATATTTTGTGCGTTTGAGGGATTTTGTTGCTCCAAAAGTCCCTATATTTTGTGCGTTTAAGGGATTTTGTAGCTCCAAAGACCCTATATTTGTGCTTGAGCTCTTCAGACCCCCATTTCAGAGTTCCGTGCGGCACACCCCCGTCAAAAAATAATTCGAGTGCCCCCCCCCCCCCCCCCCCCGGGGAATCTACCACCCCCCGTACTTATCTCCATTCGCCAAAAGTTATTTGTAATGTTGTCTTTTTTTGTTTTTTACCTTGCAGGATCGGGATAAAAGGGTGCATAGAATTAACTGTCCATACTTTGCTCCGGGTAGGCCTAATTGGTAGTTCCAAAATTTGACAACATATTGTAATTTTACAACAACATTTTTCAACATATTGTAATTTTACAACAGCAATGTTCATAACATCCACTCCCCCGATTATCGGACCAATGCCAAGAGATTTACAAAATTACACACAAACACCGGCACACAAAAATGAGCACCACTTTTTAAAAAAAGGAACATCTGAGGGAAGGGGGGGGGGGTGTTTAGAATTCCCTCTATTCTTCACACACCCCAAGCCCCTCCCCACCCTCCCCCTTTACCAAACCCTGCCATGACATGTATACAGTCATCATACGCCTAATCAATAAAACACTCTTTTTTTTATGAGTGCACTTTCAACAAAAAGTGAGAAAATTGAAGGCAGAGGGGGGTGGGGGGGGGGGACTTTCTTCCATTCCACCCTCTTCCCTGCTCCAATTACCTAACCCCTGCCATGAAATGTACAACATCATAGTACATGTTTATGCTAATATATATGCAAACAGAAACGCAAGTGAAACTTTCGACAGAGGAGAAAAGTGAGGAGGGGGGTTCCACCCCACCCCTTCCTATTTACCCCCAAAATCATCGTATATAAATTAAATGGTTGATATTATGATTCTCTTGGGTCACTTTTATCCTATAAACATGTAAAGAAAAGCGTTAAGTTATTTTGTGTACCCATGAAATGCTGTAAATATTCACTTAGTTGCATCCCCTTTTTTTTTCAAAACCCTCTCCCGCCCCTCAAGGTCATAATTAAGAAACTTCCTTGAGAAAAATTAAACGTTATGATGATAAGAATTGACTGTGAAAATTTCATGCTTTTTTCATTTTGTGCACAATTCTTTTTAGCCGCATAACTACGATATAAAAATACTATCCAGGCCAGTCTCGACCTCGACTAGCTCATACCTGCCAACATTTGAAAATGAAAAATCTTACTCTCATGTGAGCGAAGCGCACATCACGAGCGCGAAGCGCGCATCACGAGCGCGAAGCACGCATCACGAGCGCGAAGCACAAAGTCTTTTGCAGCCGGAGTCCAGCTCTAGGGTTCTAGATGCTCTTTTGTGCTATCTTAGCCTTTTTTCCAACATATGACCACACTGAATATGTATGTGTGTATTTATATGCACATGTATATTTACTTTTGAAAAGAAAGAAAGGGAAAAAAAAAAAAAAAAAAAAACTTTAAAAATCGTACTCGTCCGATTTTTTACCCTTTTTTGAGTGAAAAATCAGACTAAATACGACAAAATCGGACTGGTTGGCAGGTATGCTAGCTAGTAGCTAGCTACGCCTACACAATAATATTGTGGTTTTGCCTTTTTGGCGTTCATTCAAATTGAATCATGCCATATCATGTCATCATATTAGCATAAAATATTCTGTATTCTATTTTAATGGAGCTCCACAAAATGATGTCTGTCCATCACTCACACTGGTGTAGCGGATAGTGTGGGGGGGGGGGGGGGGGGGGAGAGGGGGGTGCATATTCATGTTCAATAACAAAATTGTACTCAAATCGTCAAAGTTTTTAACACTACGATTCAATCGTTCATAAAAACAAATTAAAATATTGCATTAAACAAAATACCATTAATTTGTGCAAACTTTCCAAGGGTTTATTTATTATTTTGCGCTTATTAGTACAAAATCATATACAGTGTGTCTCAAAAAGAATAATACAGTCGGAAAATAATTTGTTTACGGTATGAAGGTAATTTGAAAAAATATACATTTGGTGGGTTGATAAGTCGTGAGATATGGTTGTTTGTTTGCAGTTCATCGAAAATCCACTTTGTGCCAATTGACGTTCTGTGCAGCATGACTTATCAAAACGTAATTATTTCAGAGCAAAAAGGGTTAGAATGAATTAACTAATTAGTAAATCGGCTAAATTTGATGCTTAAATATGTTGTAACCATTGCCTGAAATCCATTTGAATGGATTGCACGCCATTTGTTGAATCCACATAGGATCCACATAGGCTTTACAAGATCTTCAAAGATGTGTCTACTGAAGTACATATTTCATTTTTTTTTTGTAATGCGTGTAATTACAATGCAAGCCTTTGCTACACTTTAACATCAGCTATCCCTTGAGGCAGTGGTGTAGCGAGGGTCAACAGTGGGGGGGGGGGGGGGGGGGCACAACTACGAGGGAGCGAAGCGACCGAGCAGGGGAGGGTGTGGAGGGGGGTTTCCACGGTAGGCACTTTTTGAAATTTGATGTATCAAAATCGCGTTTTGATCGTGTTTGAATGACTGATTTTAAAGTATTACCTACATGTATATGGTTAAATATTTACTTATTTACTTTTTTTTAATGTTGGTTCATGGAATGTTTTACTGAACTTGAATATTTTGTAAAATAAATACACTACCGGTATATATTTTTAAAGCTACAAAGCAGCATTAGGAAAGTTAGGGAAAGCATCTCTATAGGTCAAACTAATCAATCAATTTTGTTAAAATAAACTGAACACAAAAAGTAACTACCAACTAATAATTATCTCAAGCTATAATTTTACCACAATATTTCTACAGTTGATACAAACATTTTGTGGGAAAAACAAAGATATCCATCACTTCATGACCCACTTTCAAAAGTCGCAAGAACTTGCGCGTGCCTGTACATTGTTGTGAAACAGCACATGTGGCTGAATGCATTAATTATGGTTTATGAAACAATGCTGATTGAAATTCCATCCATTTTAATTTTGTAATGGCACATGTCGTTAAATGGATTTATTGCAATTGTAAAACAGTGCAATTAAAAATTTATCAACACTCAATAAACTGCAATAATAATATCAATTTTGTGAATTTTGAAATATGACTATTTTCTCCTAAATGTGTGCTTACTCAACTATGGATTAATGGTTACCTCTCATTTTTACATATTGTTTTCCTTACTACCATAGAAATATGTTGGTGAAACAAAATCTTGAAACGATTCTTGGTTATAAAATTAGGAGCCGTTGTTTAGGGGGGTAGTTACTTTTTGTGTTCTGTTTAGTAAAAAAAGAGGGTTTTCATGGTAAAAAATTATCCTTAATAGTTAAATAAAGAAATATTCAGATCAGTTCCATGCCCGACGATGAGATTGGGCCAAATTTCACAGATTGTTTGCTCGTCTTAGCTGGGTAGAAGTACCTGTGGCTATATGCTAGATCAGTTAATGTCCAGCTTTTTGCATGCAGTGCATGTTCATGTGTGGATAAATTGAATCAGGGGGTGTTTCATTTTGAACATTTTGTGGCTAAAAAAGGCAATTTTAAAGCAGATTTTGTCCAACTCTTTATATTAACTGATTAGTTATGATGTACACTGTATTCCTTCACATGGCCGTTGGTAAAAGTGTACATTTTAGTACTATGTACATGTATGAGGTGTTTCCCAATACTGCCTTTAGCTAATTCAACTCAAGAAAAGAGAACTTCACAAAGAAATGTAAATCAAGTAAATGAAAAACCATCAACATAATTTATTGCACATAATAAATCTAAATAAAGGAAGACACAAATGATCGACAAATGTCAATTTTTTTCTATTAAATTACAGGAAAGAAGAATATTCAAAGTATTAACGTGACCTACATGTATACTGTGTCAAATTGAACCCAAATCACTTGGACTTTTCACATTCTATGGGTTTTTAATTGTCAAAATTTCACTAATTATGGAGATATTGAAGATTGAATGAGAAGCATTCTAAGAACGCTTTTTGATAGTTTTCCAAATCAATGGGCAGTAGGCGATACAATCTGACATTAATATACACCTTTTTTCACTATTTTCTTTGTAACTATCACACATTTTTCAGAAGAATCTTACTATTATTACAATGATATTGGTAGCCTATATGATTGAAGTAAAAAATATCACTGATTTGCATACAAAGATTTATACTGCAACTAGATGGATGTTCGGCTGCGCGCCGTCGAAAATGATGCCTCCGCCATTGCGCGATTTATATATTAAGCCCAAATTAACATGCACTGAATTAATTTGTCAACTCAATTTTCATAGTTACATTATCTGTCTGCCAGATCTGATATATGTGACCTTAAACGAACAATAAGTCTGGGGAAAATGATTATGCTGATTTTCACATGACATAACAGTAGGAGTCATTACCTTTAAAATGGTATATAAGTTGTTATATTCAGACAAGCCAAACTCTCTGGAAATGAGCGCCAAAGATTTGGAAAATGGCTGAAGCGGATTTAAAACAAGGGAGAAACGGACCACTTCCAAAGATTGGCATCCATTCAAGCGCTGTAATCTGATAATTTTTATTCAATGAAAAATACATATTAAAAATGATTTCTGACGATCAAAATTTCACAAAAGGTAGATAAAGATACCGATCAGGAATTACAAAAATCCTAAATCTCATATTTCAAACCAAATTCTATAATTTTAGCTAATAACAGAGAAAATATCTGAGCGACATAACGGTCGTTTTGTGGTGTAAGGTCACATATGAGCTATTTTTAGATGAGCCATGACCTTGACCATCGACCTAATGACCCCAAAATCTTATCAGCTCCCCAAGATACAAATAGGTACCAAGTTTGATGGTTATTTGTTAACTGGTTCTTGAGATATTGCAATTACAAGCGATTTTGGCATAATAAGTCCTGTGACCTTGAGCTTTGACCTCATAAACCCACAATCTGATCACTACAATGGCATCCTGAGATATATTCTGGTACCAAGTTTGACTGAAATCTGACATTCAGTTCTTGAGATTTTGCAAATTTTCCAAGTTACTTTAGCATATATATTGAGCCCTGCGACCTTTGACCGCATGTCCCCAAAATCTACTCAATTCATTGGCACCGCAAGATGCATACATGACCCAAGTTTAGTGAGAATCCATCAATCGGTTCTTGAGATGACACAATCACGAGCTATTTTTGCATATATAATGAGCCCTGTGACCTTTGACCTCATGACCCCAAGTTCACTGACACCTCAAGATACATACATTAGTCAAGTTTGGTGAGAGTCCGTCAATCGGTTCTTGAGATAACGCGACCACGAGAAAGGGACGGACGTACGTATGTACTTACGGATGGACGGACGGACAACCCGAAAACATAATGCCTCCGGCTACTTCGTTGCGGAGGCATACAAATGTTCTCTCTGCAAAGTTGTTCAAAATGTATGTTATACATGTACATTTTCAAAACTGTGGTTACCATGGAAACACCTTGTCTGACTTACATTAAATATATTTTGAATTTGAAAAATATACAGCCAAAACTGTAAGTAGGTGATTAAAACACATTGTACACTTTATATATGGACTACTGCACAGTAGAAGACATTATGTATAACAAATTATTAATATTGATTCTATAAAATGAAAGACTAGTATAAAACATTACAGCTATGAATACATCTCCTATCTAGAGACGAATACAAATATAGAGAAAAATACAATATAAAAACTCATAAAAACAAGTAAATGCCACCAATCAAACCATAATACATGTATGTTCAACGTATTGGGAAAGTTTTAGACAATCTTAACAAACTTATGTCACTCTGCCATTAGCCATTAGCTACTCTTGCCAGGTTTGGTTAGATATTAGAGTCCAGGGCCCCGCTTATCTAAAGACCGTCCGAACTATCACGTGACTATGACTAAATTACATACATAATGTACATAATTCAATCATAGTCACTTGACAGTAAGGACTGTTTTTTAGTTAAGACCCATCCATGAAACGGGGCCAAGATTAAGATCATCGCCCGAGCATCGCCTGTCCATACAACAAGGATTTTCACAAGAATGTGAACACTTGGAAGGAAATAGTTCTTATTCAGATGTCCTTACTATAAAGTTTATCCTCACATGGATTCTAAATCAAGCAAAGACCTCACAACAACATTTTCAGAAAGAACCACTACTCAAGTATATCTTTAATGATATAATAACAATACAATTATAATAGGGAAAGAAAAAAAACCTGGAGTTCGTTGAAAACAGTATACTGAACACGATGTTGCTATCAACATAATGTAGTGTCAATAAATATTACATTTAATCTAGAACAGTAACATTTTCTAAGACACTCCACTATTTTTTCACCTTGAATATGTACAAAGATTGTCAAAAGATTCCATTTTGACCTATAAAACTGCTCCATAATTTGAGATTTCATGACCTGCAACTAATTACAATAGTCTGTATTATTCTTTAACCAGGGCTCGACACTCACACTGGCCCACTGGCCCAGTGCCAGTGAAATTGCACTTCATGTTCATGACCCCAAAATCAAATCACTTCATTCTTTCATTAAGATACATACATGTACCAAGTTTGGTGACAATACGTCAATTGGTTATTGAGATATCACGATAACAAGCTATTTTTATATTTAATAAGTCCTGTGACCATTGACATCGTGACCCCAAAATCTGATAAATTCATTGGCTCTTCAAGATACCTGTACATGCACTAAGTTTGATGACAATACGTCAATTGATTCTAGAGATATTGTAATAACCAGCTATTTTTGCATATGTAATGAGCCCTGTGACCTTTGACCTCATGACCTTAAAATCTAATCACTTCATTGATTCCTCAAGATACATACATGTACCAGGTTTGGTGACAATAAGTCAATTGGTTTTTGAGATATTGCGATAACTAGCTATTTTCGCATATATAATGAGCCCTGTGACCTGGGGCAAACATATCAATAAAGAATATAATTTAGTTTATTTGCAGCAGCAATATATCATTGATTTTCATCAAATACAATGTCCAGAATCTAGACATCTAATCAAATTCTAACATTTATTTCTACTTTACTTGTCCTGTGTATATGCTGGATACAGGATTGTCCACTTCATTTGCAGGTTCCAACAGATGTTTGCTTATGAAAGTACATTCACTTCAACTCATAGAAAATATTCCCTATTTTTAGAAAAAATCGATGCATTATTTGTGCTCTTCTTTTCAAAGCGATTATATTTGATTTATCATCTGCATGTATTTTACAAGAAAATCACAGGAACCATTTATTTGGGAAAAATCTTTAAATTACTTCTTTTGATTGTCAAACTTACATAGCTCTAACCTTTTTTCTAGGCCACTCACTGCTTTGCAAGCACAAAACACATGCACACGACTGGAATGATGTCTTCCTTTCTAATGTTGAGAGCTTCAGCCAAAATTAAACAATCAACTTGGTGTTCATGAGATTCTGTAAAGAATACGACTAGAAAAATGAATCACTTGGAGAAAAGATATTTTTGTAAGTATTTCACACTGATTTCATGAATCTATAAATCATATGTTTTGTAGAAGCAATAATGATACTATTATAATACTATAATAAGACAAAATATAAACCATTTCTTTATTTCAAAATTAACAAACCTGACTGGCATATATAAATATTTGTAAACACAATTACAATGATTTATCATACTTCCTTAAAACAAAATTCTGAACAAAGTGATGGTCTCAATACAATGATTCTATTTTATATCCAACTGCTCCCAACCTCATCCTTCCGTTCGTTCACTAGATCATTAAACTCCCCTCCCAAATTGGCCTGTTTGCATCAGAGTGAATAGATCTAGAGAGGAAACTCATCCTGATGATGGACTATAAAGAATGTAAAAATGGCCTGTATGGAAACTATACAAAATAAAGAGCAATGAGTACAGAGGTGTGCTGTTGTTAAGGACCTGCTCTTGATGTTTGGAGCACTCATCGAGTCCCTTCTTCGTTTGATTTTCCAACGAGTTTTCATTTAGTCTCTTTCTCTTGCCCTTCTTCCTCTTTCCACTCATTGGCCAGCCCATACAGCCAAGATGAGACAGTAGACTTTGCACTGGTTAGTGCCTCCCCTACAACCTTCCCAGTCTGCATCACGGCCACACCGGTCCTGTTGAGGGCGATGTTCAGCTTCTTGCCTCTGTCTGTCGTCTGCATCACACTGTGGATCACAAGTCAATATGCTGACAATTTGACAAAATGCTCACAAACTTTAGGGGGGGGGGGGAAATCCTTTTTCATGAAGATAATCATAATTGAATTACAAGGGCAAAAAGGATCTATGTTTCCTGAGAAATTGGGAAGTAAGTAAACATTACAGAATACATACGACATCATAATAATGGGTTCAAAATTAATAGCACCTAAATACCCTGGTCATTGAACATAATGCCAGCCCACACACATATTGTGTGCACCATCTCCACTCCCTGAGGAGCATTCCATCAAAGTGGCTCATGAGCATTGAGAAGATCCTTCACATAAAGGCTTTCACCTCCTACCGGGTCCCCATTTATACACCTGGGCATAGAGCAGCAAAAGTGGATTGGTTTGCTGAAGGACAAATGCAGTGGGCATTCACCGATTCAAACTCGGAATCTCAATATTACAATCTTATTGATTGTAAAGCACACACTCTACCAATCTTACCAAACCACATCCACATGCATGTGTTGTTTGAACCCCCTTTTCAATTAGTTATACTTTTTCAATATTTGAATATATTATGTGGTTTTCAAAATAATGTATATATACATGTAATTTAAATTTTGCAATTATCATATGGTTCGTGTTTATATGAATTACATTGTTTGTTCTGATTTAATTCAATGTTAAGCATGTGCAATTCAGCTTGATTGCTGCCATATGTGTTTGCAATAAAAACCATTAATAAAATATAAATAATATTTGGTAGTCTCCCTGAAGCACAAAGAAAATTAAAGTAAAACCTCTGTATTTATAAAGACCACTTTTCTTGACTCCCTATGAAGCAGTTTGAATGATAAAGAATCTGTCTTTAAAGACTACCTGCTTTATAAAGACCACTCATTCTGTATACCTTGAGTGCTGTTTGTGTGCATCAAGTTTTGTTAATAATAATAATATCCAATTTTTATATAGCGCTTATCACGATTGATAATCATCTCTAAGCGCTTTACAATTTTATTATTACCCCGGTCATAGGATACAATGCGAACCAGCACACATTGTGTGCACCATCTCCACTCCCTGGGGAGTATTCCTTCCAAGCGCTCAGTGGGCTCAAGAAGATCGTTCACATAAAGGCTTTCACCAGGGTTACTAACCTTGATAGCCGTATCTTCATGTCACTCACACTGATCTGACCATGGAATGGATGCCTGTTGTAATAAGACAATTTTAAAGAAAAAGGTAAAACTAATACGTGTACAACTATGGAAACAATATTATATGTTTTATCTTGCCTTGTAAAATCTCAAATCCTATATATTGGTCCCAGAGTACGTTTGGAACCTATATAAAGAGATCTAGTAACATTGTCAAAATCCTCAAAACTTCCTTGGAACTCTAGCAGTTCTCTCATAACTTGTTATATATGTATTAACAATAGAAGCATGGGACAGGTTTTTGTTTTTGAATTTCCCTTTCATTAAAAATATATTTACGCTTGAAGTGAAGATTTTAAACCATCCACCGGATAGTCATAACCATGTACAAAGTCAGTGCAATGAGTTAGTGAATATGTATCACTTTGCATTTTCAGCTATTACTCGGCCATACAACATCAGTTTTACGTGAAATTATCACACAATACTCAGAGGACATATCAAATCCCAAAACTTGTTATAAGAGGTTCTGTTATATCAGAGCTCTTTACAACAAGGTTCCGCTGGATTGTATGTGCAAATTTTATATTGTCCCTAGTTTCAATTCATATTCAATTCAATAGTTGAACAAAAACTATCAAAAATTTGCGAAGCAAAAAGTGGAAATACCCCACCAATGATACAAAGCCAGACAGTCTGTCAAAGTTTGCCGAAACTAGCAAATAAAAGCTTCACTCCAGGTAAATTTTCAACATCTTTATTGGTTGTGTGGCAGTGGAGAGAGTGCACAATAAGTGTTAGATTAATTGCGGGTGTGATTCTAATGGCCGAATTAAACAAACTATATCAGGAGCAGGTAACTCAGGGAGAACAGAGCAAAAGGCAAATGAAGAGACTAACCTGGATAAATAAAGACTCTAAACCTCTCATTTTGAATACCGAATTTGTCGGTGTATTAACCGCTCCGGTGTATTAACCGCACCCCTAAAAAAATTTTTTTTTAAAGTGTGGTTAATACGGTCGTGTATTCACCGCACCCCTTTTTTTTTCTTTTTTTGTTTGAAAAAAGGTGCGGTTAATACACCAGCAAATACGGTAGGCATGTGATATACCAAGCAGACAAAGTTGTTGAATGACACAAATCTTACCCTGTATGGACTTTATCAATGCCTGAATGCGTTTTACTGGTCCACATCCTGAAGTTGTGAGTGGTCTTCCAGGCTTGCACAAAGCTGTCATTGAAGTCTCCTATCTCGGGTAACGTGAAGGTACCTGCTTTATGTTGACAACAGGATGGGGTGAGAAGAGAGAGATACAAGTATTATTGGCATAGTGCACATGTATGCTATTGGCAAGTCCCCCCAAAACGAAAAATCCATTTTGTAATCAAGGTATATATGATCAGTATGTCACCATATTTCCGTAAAAATTATGTCAGAAATGCTAATACTGTAAATACAACTTTGCTGTTTTTTAAAGAAGATTTATTGTCATAAATGCTCAGCATTTTTGTCACTACTTTTGAGTGAACGGTTTTCCCAGCGGTGTGACATGCGAAAATATCTGTACAGGAAAATATTGGGGTATACAGTAGTGTGAAAGCACAAAACAAAATATTGTATGTTTATGTAATGATTCTATGGTGTTTTACTAAAACAGACTTACAAATAACTCATTCAAGACTAGTCAGGAACTAGGGATGCCTCAATAATTGCATGATTTTGATATCAAGCACAAAACTACTTGCACTTAATCTATTTTCTAAATTCAAGTTGATTGTAATTGGTCAACTGGTTCTCGAGATATCGTGACCTTTGACATCATGACTCCAAAATCTAATCAGATCATTGCCACCTGGATATGCACACTAGTCTAAAAATTGATCCATCAACCAGATCTCAAGATATTGTGGGAACAAAATGGGACGGACAGACGGATAATTGTATAGATTGACAATGCGGACAACCAAAAACATAATGCCTTCGCCCACTACATGTATATTGCTGGAGGCATAAAAATACTTTTAATGGGGTCTACATGAAGAATACCTGTTATACTACAATAAATTAGTTTTCAATTAATGGACAATGAAAGCCATACACATTGTTGTATGGACTATAGGACTGCATATAATGAATAGTCTCTGAAAGTTTGAGCACTATTGGTGAAGATATAACAAAATTATGGCTCTTTGGAAATTGAGTGACTCAAATTGGCAACGCACTCCCCATATGTTTTGTACACAAAAATTCAAATTTTTCCACATTTTCTAGAAAAATATATGTTTACCCTTTGTTTGAGTTCCACATATGTTTTGTAAAATACATTTATACACAGCATATCATGAGTTTGGGGAATGGAACAGTGTAACTATGAAGAAAACTGAAGAAGAAAAATGGGAACATTTGTGTACAAAACATATGGGGAGTAGTGCCTTACCAATTTGAGTTCCCCATACAAATAAATGGACAACTTTGAACAGCCAGTTCTCTTCTTTCTTGCATGATTATGCTCTTACTTTCTGAGATCATTCTTCCTTATCTCTTCAAGTCTATGAAAGCAACAGTTTGCTTGGGTTATTGTCTTACCGACTGCTGTGCATGTTGAAAGAAGTGAGAGGAGGTACAGCTTGAACTGAGCCCTGATCCATTCGTCTCCCCCTTCCCAACCTGAGAACAATACAATCAACAAAATAGTGATCTACATGATGGATTTATTTTACATTTTATTTTATTTTATTTCATAATTTCATTTTCATTTCCAACAAAATATAATATTTACAATGTAGGGCAAATAATACAATATATGATGACATAAACGGTACCCCGGGGTACCAGACGAAAATCCGCCATTTTGTTTAATTATTTATTTAATTTTTAGGGCTGTACTGTGGGTATAGCGTGCATACAATCGCGCGCTGCACTGCATGTACAACGCAATAGCTGCGGTACGGTTGGATGCAAGATGGCGCTACACAACGCGGTACCCCGGGGTACAACGGTACCCCGGGGTACCGCGTGTGTCATCATATACAGAGCATATACAAACAAGGCAATTGAAGTTCTAAGGTCAATTATTCAACAATGATACTTTCACACCTTAAATTAGAGGCAAATGCAAATAGTACGTGTAACTATCAAGCTTTCATTTGATACCTTTTCTGAATCAGAAATGTCACGCATTGCTGAGTTCTTTGTTGTTGAAGATGTACCTCAGTTAAAGGAAAACATTGAGCAAAAGGTGCGCGGAGTATTTAGACAGATCTGGCGAGTCCAAGACGATGCCCAAGCCCCTCGTCTCGTCCCTATCAGAAACTACAGAAACTCTTTGGGGCAAAGGGTCAATTTGCGCAAAATCATGAGGTGGAATGGCCACTGAGGTCCTCTGATTTAACACGTTGCAACTTTTCCTTTTGGGATATTTAAAGAACAATGTGTTTACATCTCCTGATCTCCTCATGATCTGGATGATCTACAGGGCCGCATTTGATACAAGGTGAATATTTTGCGGAAAAAAATACAAAGCATATCCACATTTTAATCACTCAACATTTAATTGGGGAGCCATTCATTTCAGGAATTCATTCATTAGCCAAAACTTGCAAAAAAAAGGGTCTTCAACAACAAACAACTCAGCGATGCGTGACATTGCTGATTCAGGAAAGGTATCAAACTAAATCTAAAAAGTTACTCTTTATATCTATTTCTGACACAAGATCTGAAGATATATATTCTTGAAATAATTTACCATGGAAATTTGATTACCTTTTTTGATAGGTCCATTTTTATGTTTTTAGTTAAAAGGATACGGTAGTTGAGTTTTGGTAAAGAGAGTACAGTTTTGGTCAAACTGAATTTTAGTAATCAAAACCTGCACCATTTCATTACAAACTAATAGTTATAACTCCACCATGCTCGAAAAGAATACAAAAATAAAAATGACTAAGTAAAAAGCCTGTTATTAAAAAAGAGCCGTTAAAACTCAAGAGGGCGCTCTCTAATAAGGCATTGGTTTCATCCATTTTAAATAAAATATTGCGCATGTGATGTTTTGTTGAAATAGTGATTAGATAGAGAGAAAATCAACAACTAATTAAAAACCTTTTTGTAAATTTTTGAAAATAGGAAGCATTTAAACAAATATTTAAAAGGCTGGTTCAAAATTATCAAATAATTGTGGGGCCCGACAATTATTACAAATGGTTATTGTTTACGGATATTTCAGCCATTTCTAAACCGGTTTTGATCAAATAAAGTTGATTCTGTCATTGAAATTTTATGCTCTTTCAAATTTTACTGTCAGTTTTTCATTATCTCAACAAAAATATTTAGTGTTTTCCCTTTAGAGATTTCCCCTTATTTTCAGTTAGATACTGATGAGTGATTAAAAAACTCCCCAATGTGCCCAATAGACCGCTTCTGTAATGTATGCAAATAATATGCGTATGACGTCAGACTCCCCGTTGGCAAGCTTAACAATAGTAACTAGGTCCGGCAAGCTCCGGCAAACTAAGCTTGCCGGACCTAGTTACTATTGTTAAGCTTGCCAACGGGGAGTCTTACGTCATACCCATATTATTTGCATACATTACAGAAGCGGTCTATTAAATAATCAATCCAATAACTTAGTGGTATAGATATGACCATTTCAAAAAGCCCATTAGTTAGGTGTATTCGTATTAACAATAGAAGCATAAGACAGGTTTCGGTTTTTAGAAAATCCCTTTCGTAAAAAAAAAATGTTTACGATTGAAGTGTTCAGATGTTAAACTATCCACTGGATAGTCGTAACCGTGTACTTAAGTCAGTGCAATGAGTTAGTGAATATCACTTTGCATTTTTGCTCATTACTCGGCCATTTAATGTCCATTTAACTTGAAATGTTCACACAACACCCAGTGGACATATCAGATAACAACAATATATATTGTATCAACCATTCATCACTTTTTGCACATGACAACAAAGTTACTAAATCCCTTTAAGAAAAACGATCGTTTGATTTAAATCTAAGGTCAAAACTGAGTTTGTTTGACAAATATGTAAATGATAACACATTTTGTATTGTATATTATTTTTCTATTTGATTAGGTCATACATGTATGTATGTCTTGTAGTTATATGGTTATGTAATTTATAACATTTGTTTTAATTCCCTATTATTGAAGTACCTGTGCCATCCAAGTAGACGTCCTTGCTCCTATCACTGACGTTCTTGATGAGAAAGTCAGCGAACCTCAGATCAGCAGTGCTCAGTGAGAGCTGTTTCCTTAGCTCTGCATCAAAGATGTTCACTTTCCCTTCTTCTACCTGCAAGGACATCAGTCATTGGATTCACACTTTACCATTGGATTGTTTAAATATCACTTTATTACAAGAGTATTAACTTGGGACCCTTTCCTGAAAATCTACCTAAGATAAAAATTGTATCACCTTAAACTAAAATCACCCCAAAATATTTGTAAATTGGTATTCTGAAAATTATTTAAGGGAAATTTTAACGATTATACCAGTATGCATTGTGAATCCCTTCGTGCATCATTGTCCAGTAATGAGTGTGCTTATATTGAGCATTTCTGTTATAATTGATATACCACGCCCAGCAAGTTCTGAAAATTCTCACTTCAGAGGTCTAAACAATCATGCATATTATTTCCTCCTCTCTGCATTAACAAGCAAGTTGTTTGGCCTGCATGACAACCCAGTACGCCAAGACAGCCAATGAGAACACTTGTAAGCATGCGCAGGTAAGTGCGCAGATGTTGATGTAAAAGAGTGATTGGTTTGTTTATTCATAATTCTATGGTTGGTGTGCACAGTTTACACACGCCTACATTTGTATGTGTTTAAAAGACAATGGAATTAAGGGTCTTTGGTTTTCATCATAAAACTTGCTAGTGTACGGTATTGAGAAAAATGGGACATGAACATGAATTTGACTAAGTCAGTACTTTACAGACGATCATGTTCAATTGTAGCAATTTATTGCTGGGAAAGAATCAGCAATATGGGATTTATATTGGTATTATCACTTAGCCAAATACTACAATGATTGAATAAATAAACACTCATATATTTTGGACACATCAACTGTACATGTATGCCTTCAACCACATAACCATCCTGCAACATGGCCATTTGTATGGTTAAAGTCCCTGAGAAAGACCTGCTGAAAGATGGAAACATTGTATTAAAGTAGACTTTGCTAACATGTTATGATTCTCTTTACCAAGCAACACGACTCACAAAAGACAGGAAGACATGGCAAGCATTTGTGAAGCAGAAGCCATCACACATCCCAGCACATGGTGCGTACGGATGTAATAATCGATGGCTTTTGAAAAGAAAGACATTGACTGACCTCTACGATAACATCCATGAGATGTCTGTGATGCTTGAAGAGAGCGTTGGTGGCACCAATCAGGAATGACCTCACATTGACATCCTGTAGAAGGTCATGCTGCTGCAGGGACATGTACGGATGACATAGAGAACCCTGCAAAATGGGGAGGAATAGGGAACCATTGTTAGTGATGCCATCCAGACTAGTAGGCTGAAATGCAAAAACGTGATTTCAATTTAAACCCTGGTTTTAATTGCCCAGTTTACTGAAACCTTTTCAGCAATTAAAACTACTATTACACAATGTCATGGTCTGAATCTTAGGTTTAAACAAATAAAAAATCTGGATGTGGAGAAGTATAAAGCACATCATAATTATTAACCCTAAAAGAGTGGGGGGGGGGGGGGGGGGGGTGGGCCGGTGGGGTGGGGGTTTAGTTATACTACATTTTATTTATCATATATAATGAGCCCTGTAACTGTGACCTTGGACCTTGTGACCCAAAAATCTAATCAGATCATTGTCCCCCCAATACGTACACACACAGGCCTCCAGTGATCGCGTAAATAGTGGTAAAGCCGATAGAGTTTTCACATTTTTCTTCCAAAGCAGAAATCTGAGTCGGAATAATGTTACATATAATAAACAGGAATATAACGATGTATAAAGTAGTATAAACTATTTTCTTGAGTTACATTGCCCTTTAAATATAGTAGATTATGTTGCAAGTTCTTTGCGTGCCATATTGTGTTGCCATCGCAAGTTCATTGGCCTAGATCTTGGGGGTTGAGGGAGGTGTTGCAGAATCATACCCTCCCAACCCCCCCCCCCCCCCCCCCCATCCCCCCTTACAGTAAGGTTGCCCAAATAACCCCAGCCTGATAAGGGTTAAACCTATTCTCTTTCTAACAATGTCTACCTTTCCAAATATTGCCAGAGGAAAGCCAAAGTCATCAACATCCATCGGTTCACAGGGTGGGACATTGGGGAGCACCACAAAGTCATCTGCCCCACTAAGCCTGTCCATCTTCATCCCTGTGACACCATCCTGGTAGGTCTGTGAGCTGAAGCTATCTTTGTAGGTCCGGGAGCTGTCGCTACTCAGCGTTGAAGACCTGTGAGAAGCAGCGATCCCGCTGTCGGCCGACTGAATACTTGCCGTGTGCTTGTGCAGATGTGACCGAGACATCCCTTCCAGGTCTCCAACAGTGTCCCTTGCACCCAGATTGTCATCATCTCTGGAGATATCTATGCTCCTGTCCAGTGACTCGCTCTTTCGGTCCAGAGAGTCTGTTCCCGTTGTGTCACTGGAGTTTGACCACTGCTTGTCATTGTCCTTTCCACTGTTGAAGTAGTCCCCAAAGAGCTCCTGGTCGATTTCTTCCAGAAGATCTGCTTCCTGTGACATATCTTTAGTGCCCTTGGTTGGTAACCTGCCAACACTGTCCATAGACTGCCCACCACCATTCCTATCTGAGTCTTTCTCAATCAACTTTGATGAGTTTTCATTGTTGTCTGTTGTTTCCCCCCCATTTATGTTAGTGTCTTTGTTAGTCTTGAAGGTTTCCTCACTGATCTTGGGCCTATCCTTTTTCCTGTAGTTGGGCACATGTCCCATGTTGACGTCTAGATATTCCTCAGTATCGATTCCATAGTCCTTGAGTTCTATGGTAGAGATGTGTGGGTTGTAGTTCTTTGGACAAGCAGAATCCTTCAGACCTCTCTCGATCATGCCTAGAAGAATGACAATTATCATACACAACAGTCCATAAGTTGATAAAGATCAAAAGATTATTTGCATGGTATCCGTTTTATTGGAGTGGAGATTGCAATCGTTGGGCATTTAGAATCCTTCCAATTTAACAGTCATATTAAATATAATTTATATTGATCATAATAATTTGTTTGTAATGCAAATCACACTTTTCATAGAAGGACGTTTTCACACACACATAAAATATACAAGCGGTGATGAATTGATAAAATAGTCAAGACCTAAAAATGGTAAACCATGGTCTTGTCAATTAGAATCTTTAGATTTGTATTCTTAAACTGAAAACAAATATATGTGTATCTTGGTAACAAAACATAGGACAATGAGTACTGTCCTTTTCTTTCAAAATTTGTTTTTGTTTGGATTAGGGTTAGTGTGCATATCTTGGATTTTTCTACATTGCTGGTTGATAATAATAATAAAAATATAATACACATTTTCATATAGAGAAAAACACATTGCCAAAGTAAGTCCCATTGCACCTGTATTATTACCCTTGTTGTTATTGGCACCTGCACAATTATCTTGCGCACTTTCTCAACAGGGAGTATACTAGGCCAAATGCAGGCCAGCTATACAGTAGCGCTCAGGCACGTACTTGAGCAGCAATGTGGATGAAATGTCTGGCTAATAATAATAATAATAATACATTAGATTTATATAGCGCTTAATAATACACAATGTATTCTCTAAGCGCTTCACATAATTATACAGTACAAGCATAAGATCTAATTAATATAAACATAATAAAGGAAACATACTGTGTATACAAAAATAAATCATACAAAAAGAAACGTCTTCAGAGATTGTTTGAATAAATTGATTGAGGGTATTTTTCTAATTTCTAATGGTAGGGTATTCCAAAGTGTGGGGGCTGATTTTGCGAAGGGTCGATTGCCGCAGGTCTGAGTATTAGTAAGAGGGACAGTTAAAAGTTGTTGGGATGATGACCTGAGAGTGCGTGCAGAGGTGTGACGGCGGATGAGTTCAATTAAGTAAAGTGGAGATATAGTATGTTCAACTTTATAGCACATGAGAAGAATTTTGAAAATGACACGTTTTTCAACTGGTAACCAATGAAGACTATGTAAAATGGGGGAGATTGGATCTCCTGAACGAGCACCAACAATTAATCTAGCGGCTGTATTTTGAATTCTCTGAAGACGTTTCAATTCCTTGTTAGGAAGACTATAATTATAACAACACATTACAGTTATCAATATGGGACATAACCAATGATTGAACAAGAATTTCAATGGTTGCCCTATTGAGATATTGTCTAATTTGTCCAATTTTCCGAATGGCTGCAATTGCCATACAAGCCATACAATAGCCAGGGAATTCATTGGATTTGGAACTTGAACCTTCTGGATAGAAAGTAAAGGATCCATACGATCATGCCATATCAGCTTGATTGAAAAGTTTCATGACTTACCAGGAAAGAGGGAAATAGTTGCAAGAAGTGAGCTGCACAGCTTGTTGACTGGTGATGTGTAAAACAGTACTCTTCTCTCTAGTAGCAGCAGCTTGAACAGCACCAGAATCTGTTTGGGGCGCAAGAAAGAATATCCAACTGAAATGCATCTGTTTGAAGATATCTTAAGAGTATTACTTTTAAAATAAAGCAGTGATACAAATAAACTTCATATTTGTAGCCCAGTTGGGCAAGTAACCCACGGCTCCACAAATGTTAGTGTCCAAGATCTGAACTTGGTTGCCACCAAAAGAAAACTATTACAAAATATGTGATATTTTCGGAAATAATATCGCTAGTGATATTCGTTTGTCTCGCAATGTATGGTCAACAAGGAATCTAAACAATCACGACGTTTCGTGCGCTGCTGCAACACTTTGTCTGGTGTAATAGAATATGTTGTAAACAAACGTGTTTTATACTGTACGGTCGGCTCCAAAGCGCTATCTCGCATGAGCGAGTACGTTCCTAATTGGTCACTAACGGACGAGGCCTATTGGCCGAAGCACACGGGTGTTCAACCAATCAACAGTCCGTTGTCTCGGCCCGACTGCCGGGCGGGAACAATAACGTGCCTCAACCAATCGAACATGCTTGGGACAACCAGCATCAGCCAGACTGGGACGGGGTTCAGTGCCTTTCCCAAGAACGGCATTGGTACACACGGAGGGTAAAAGAGGCTATCATTATTCGTCTCAACCCTAATAATTTCAACAGAGACAACAGGATCGATATCCCCGAATTTTGGATGCGTACGATACGCCGCCATGACACTCCCCGATCAGCCGGCCCTCACCGGTTGATTCCAACCAGCATGCGAGTCGAGCCAGCGGCCTGCTGATTGGATGAAGCACGCTATTGTTCCCGCCCGGCAGTCGGGCCGAGACAACGGACCGTTGATTGGTTGAACACCCGTGTGCTTCGGCCAATAGACCTTATCCGTTAGTGACCAATTAGGAACGTACTCGCTCCTGCGAGATAGCGCTTTGGAGCCGACCGTACAGTATAAAACACGCTTGTTTACAACATATTCTATTACACCAGACGAAGTGTTGCAGCAGCGCACGAAACGTCGTGATCTTTTAGATTCCTTGTTGACCATACATTGCGAGACAAACGAATATCACTAGCGATATTATTTCCGATACTATATCCGCAATGAGTAATATATTTAGTATTATGTTATATTTATTTGCCCATAAGGGCATGCAAAATGTAGCATTGACAATTTTGTGGTAAAAATGGCATTTTGGTGGCTTTGGCCATGGGCTAGTGCTATGTTCAAGCTCTGAATAAAGTTTATTGTATCCAAGATTTATATCACAACTTTATCAGCAAAATTTGCAGTGTCAAAATGTGATAATACAATCAACTGAATATTCCTTCAGCAAAAAAAATTGGGATTAATGTTGCTTAAACGGCGAATAAGCTAACTGTAGATTTAAAGCCAACCACAGAATATCAACATAACATTGGAAAAAAGAGAAAATAAAAGGATCTTAAAGCAAGGAATTAAACAGGTCTTTATGGACTATCAAAACAAATATTTGGACACTAACTTTGTTACCCTAGCCCTAACTGGAAAAAAATACCACTCAGACAGGGTTGGCTGGATATAAAACGCTTTGATGTAAATCGCCTCCGTAGACTTGTGTGTTGTCAAAACAATTTTTTTTTGTTTTTTGTTTTTTATGTAATATGTTTAAAATATTTAAAAATAGATCAATTGAGATACATTTGCCCTCCAAATAGGCTTAAAATCAGTGTTGGGCAATTAAAACTACATAAATTGTCTAGTTTGGTTGTTCGGTTGATGATTGGGCAGCTAAATTGATCAAATACAAGGGAAAACTGTCAAACCTAATGTTTAAATCTCATCTAGAAGTAACAGGGTGAGAACATTTTCTGTTCGGGCAAGTAAGACCAAAAAAAATATATGACTTTACTTTCCTGATCGGGACAGTAGAGAAAAAAGTTAGTGTGGAGGCTAAAAAAACATAAAAATCGCTTTCAGGTTTACAAAATCACAATTTGAATAAAAGAAATTGATTTTTTGGTACTTAGTTAAAAAAGTTTTTAAAAAGTTAGTGTGGAGGCTAAAAAAACATAAAAATCGCTTTCAGGTTTACAAAATCACAATTTGAATAAAAGAAATTGATTTTTTTGGTACTTGTCTTAATTCATGATTTCCCCAATCCTGGGCTTAGAACTAGTTAAATTGAACTTGTTATGGTTTCAATTAGACAATTACCCAAGCATTTTTGTAAAAAAATCATAAAAATCACACAACCCAGACACAAAATATAATAATAAATCAAAAGTAACATAAAAAGTATCCCAAAATCCATTCTTGGTATATTTTTGTTCTCCATCTCTGTCCTTTCTTTAAATAGTTCGAATGCACTGTATACCCTACAGAAAAAAATTATTGAATCGCAAACTGATACCATGCATTAAAAAATTAAAAAAATAAATCCCAACAGATCAACTGGTATTCAGACAACGTGAAAAGGCCATATGAATGTGGACAAAATAATAAGGATTAGACAAAAGTATATAAGATCAATTAAGTTTTAGAAAAAATTGGCTGCAGACTACATGTAAATGGTAATTTACCTATGAAAAGTATATTTTTAACTACAGTCAACTCTGCCAAAGTCGAATCTCTTGGGACTGAAGAAATAGCTTCGACTTAGACAAAATTTGACTTATGAGGGGTTAAAAACAATAGAATATAAAGAGAAGAGGACTTGAATAGACCTTCGACTTAGGCGATTATTCGACTTTAGCGACTTCGACTTAGGCAGAGTTGACTGTACAACCTTTTCCTTATCACCATTTCACCCTCTGTTCCATTCGATATAAACCCCTTTGCTCTCCCTGTTTGTATTCATGTGCCTTTATAGTCAACTGTCTACTTGTGTTTTTAGTAATTATCTGATGAAGATTCTGCTAGGAACAAAAGCTCTGGCTCTCTAATGACTCTCATTATATGCCTACTAGGCCACAGTCATCGTCAAGCATTTACACTTAAAGGGCAATGCAACTCAAGAATAGAGTTTATCCTACTTTATATATCGTAATATACCTGTTTATTATATGTAACAATACTTCAACTTAGATTTCTGCTTTGGAAGAAATATGAGAAAACTCTATCGGGTTTACCACTATTCATGCGAACACTGGAGGCCGCCATTATTAGGTGTGTGCGGACTTATGGTCAGTGATATGCACTAATGCATTTCAATAGAACCTATTGATCCATTGTCTGAATATTTGTAGATGCTTTGACGAGTCTGTAAATCAGTGAAAAGCTTTTTGTTCGGCCGTAGCGCACTCGTCATAGTTTGCAAAGCATGTCGGGCAATTACAAGAACATGGCCGCTCCCATCACCTTTTGCCGCCGTAAGAATTAGTAAAATGTGGGTATGTTCAAGTAAGGATTTCATAGGATCCAGGAGGCCAAAATTGCCAAGTTATGTATCAAATAAAATGTCTGTTCACCCTCTAAACGATAATAATAGCCGAAAGCCATAGTTTCATTGCCCTTTAAGACATGTGTGGGGGGCTGCATAAAGAGTTGCAATTAATCTAAATGTGCGCATCTGAGCCAATCAGATGTGCACATTTAGGCGCATTTCCCGACTTGCGATTAAACAAAACTTTGGATTGATTGCAACTCTTTATGCAACGCCCCCCTGGTCTCCTGCTTTTTCCTTTGTAAATAACTTGCTAAACATACATAAGAAATCCATTATCTCCCTCTTCTTCCTTTTGTATTTTGTATTACTCAGATATTGTTCTTACAATGGATTTGCACCAATCAATATAACTGTTTTGCTTGCATTTTACACACATATTTTGTCAAACATACATGATAATCATTAAATATATTTTGTATGATGTTTCTTTGTATCGATGTATGATGTTAAAAAGTGGAAATAATACAAAACAAACAAAATTATGAATCGACATCTCACCTTATGCTTGAAGATGAGGACCATGTCTCTCAGAGACAGCCCCAAGAAAACCTGGGAGTCATCGGGAAGACTACTAGGAATAGAACTACTTAGACTCTCATAGAACTCCTGCACAATCAAAATATGTAAACAAAAATTAGTGAAAGGAGAATACAAATATATAAATCTGTTTCTCTCAAGGTAGTAGATGTCTACAGTTTACTTGGCTACAACAACATTCATTCAATTGATTTCCTGGTTCATGACGGCAAATACAAATTGTAGATATATATTGATAAAAAAGAGGGAAAATTAGAAGTGATTCTTATCCAGTTTTATATGAACAGGGGGTTGGGGGGGGGGGGGGGGGGGGGGTAAAGGGATCTAGTAAATTTGTTGACATGTGCAAAAAGTGATGAACGGTTGATACAATGTATATTGTTGTTATGTGATATGCCCACTGGGTATTGTGTGCAAATTTCAAGTTAAATGGACGTTATATGGCAGAGTAATGAGCAAAAATGCTGAGTGATATTCACTAACTCATTGCACTGACTTTGTACACGGTTACGACTATCCAGTGGATAGTTTAACATCTGAATACTTAAATCGTAAATATCATTTTAACGAAATGGAAATTCAAAAAAACAAAACTGTCCCATGCTTCTATTGTTAACATGAATACAAGGCATGAGGGAACCGCTAGAATTTGAATTGGATTTTGAGGATTCAGACAATGTTACCAGATCCCTTTAATGTTTTTTACTTTCTGATGACTTTATTATTCCCTGTACACAAAGGATACATATAATAAAAAAGAAGAGTGAAGAAACAAAACAGGGAAAGAAATTTCAAATGAATTGTTCATCTGTCTGTATATCAAACTACCATATTTGTCGGTGTATTAACCGCTCCGGTGTATTAACCGCACCCCTAAAAATACACCAGCAAATACGGTAGATGTACATTTGTAATGTCTATTACATGGAGTTATTGATGACATCAAGCCAATTTTTGATTATAATCTGTAAATGTTAACTATCAATATGAAATACATGTGACCACTTGAGTGAAACAAAAGGGGTGTCCAATGTAGACATGTGACCTCTATATAAACAAGTTTCATAACCATTGTTTTTTCTCTGCTGAGGATCACTTTTGGTGGCCACTATAGGGAGAGTGGCCATTGCAATATATAAATAATAACAGTTTATTGCTTGCACACTTTGTTTTCATATACCAAATGTGACAACAGAAAATTGCAGAATAACTCATAATAAGATGCTGGGAGATAAACATTTGAGAAAGAAAGGAAAATATTAATCTTGCATTGGCAGTATGAGCTATAAGTAAGGCTGTTGACGAGTCACGGGTACCCGGGTCCCGCCGAAAAATGTTGAGTCCCGGGCGCAAAAGTCGATACTCGATATCCCGAAAAAAGGGGAAGTCCCCTCATTGAACGCAAGAGTTATCATGTTTATTCAAGTGACAAAAATTGAGCGCATTTATGACAATAAATCATCTTCTAAAATACAGCAAATTCGTAAATAAATTATAGTTTTAGCATTTCTGACATGATTTTAATGGAATTATGGCAACATACTGTTCAAATTTACCTTGATTACGACATTTCTGATGGGAATAGGACATTAATGATCTTGGTGACCGATCATATCTTCAACACACTTCAGTGAATATGATTGTCATCGCGCCAATATTTTGGGCTATTATCTACCAACAAGCGATTATCATTTAGTAGATCTAATAAATCGATGACTCCCAATACAATTTCATGTGATAATCGTATTACGTAGTTCAGGCAAAGCAGTGAAAACCAGACACACGTGTTGCGGTTTTTGGTTTGCGAAACGGCGACAGGTTTTCGCTGCTTCGCCTGACCTACGTAATACGAATGGAACATAAAATTGTATTGGGAGTCATTGATTTATTAGATCTACTAAATGATAATCGCTTGTTGGTAGATAATAGCCCAAAATAGTGGCGCGATGACAATCATATTCAGTGAAGTGTGTTGAAGATACGATCGGGTCACTGAGATCATTAATGTCCTATTCTCGTCAGAAATGTCGTAATCAAGGTAAATTTGAACATCATGTTAACATAATTCCGTTAAAATCATGTCAGAAATGCTAAAAATATAATTCATTTACAATTTTGCTGTATTTTAGAAGATGATTTATTGTCATAAATGCGCTCAATTTTTGTCACTTGAATGAACATGTTTTCCCAGCGGCGTGACATGCCTATAGCGAAATCAACAAATGGGTAAATTTCGGGTACCCGTGACTTGCCCGAAAAATTATCGCGAGTCCCGGGAGGGAAATACTCCCGAAATCGACAGCACTAGCTATAAGGGAACGAGTCATAGAGTCCAGGTGTACACTAGGATAGGAAATGAAAGTGCAAGTAAAGTAACAAAAAAGGATCATTAGCAAACAAAAATAATACAAATGGTAAAGGGCAATTCCAAGCAAACATGGACAAAATGGCGCTGCCACAAAATAACCCTTTGAGCATTTGAATTCTTGAAATATTTATGCTCTCATTATTTCAATTACTGAAATTGTTTTAGTAGCCATATAAATATTTGCAGGATTTGAATGGCAAAGGGGTGATTCTTTTGTATCACTGTGACACTTTGCTTGGGAGTGCCCTAAAGAAATCCCTTCCACTCTTAAATGGCGTGCCCTTTCAAAGGATTCTGCAGGATGTTGAAAATGTTATGTGAAGGAGTCATTCATGAGATATAAGTGGTTCCAGATGTACAAATACAAAACCCTACAATAATGTCCGTTTTGGTCCATGTCAAAGGATGATGATTTTTGTTACTATTTTTTTAGTTTAACCAGAAGAAAATATACCATTTTAAAAGATCTTTTTTGAAGAATAACAGAAAGACATGACTTTGGTTTATCTCTTATGATTTGTTTTATGAAAGACCATATATGACCGGCTATAGCAAAACCCGGCACTTGTCGGTAATTCATGTTTTGAAGAAATGGGCATTTTAAGTTCACACAATGTGTGTAAAAGACCTATGATTGTAAAATTTAAACAATCATATCTTTGCTTAATTATTGACCAATTAGTTAGAACAAAGCATCAAATGAAAATTTGTAATGGTATGAAAATCTACATTTTATTTTAACCGACAAGCGCTGGGTTTTGCTATAGCTGGTCACATGTATATAATCATTATTATAACACTGCATTATTGTATCATTTCAAGAACATGCATTTGTTTCATGTAATCTTGTTATTTGAACAGTTTTATTTCGGTTAAAGGAGAATTCCACCCAAGAAATGTGATAACAGGGTGAATAAGAAGAATCGTGAGGGAAAATTTGAACAAAAATGGTAGAGCACCAAAAAAGTGATGGCAGGTTGACCTTTGTTGCGATTGTGTGTTTCGTTTGCAATTGCTATCAATCGTGACATCATTTGCGAGCTGCTGCCATTTACATTTTTACATGACAAATGTACAAAAATAACATTTTCTAAATTACAAAATGATTAAATACTTTCAGTTGGCCCATCAATATTCCTACATGAAGTCATGAAAACAAGCAGAATCAAATTATTTTTAGCAACGCTAATGATAAATAAGTAAAATTCCATGTACAAAACCTATAGCGAGTAGCTCGTGAGTGATGTTACATTTTGACATGTTTGAATAGGCATAACTCGTTGCTTGTCCGATTTTGATAATTTTTTTCACAATTTATGCATCTCATTCTCTTTATTCATGCAGTTAGACAATAAATGAATCTGGTCTGGAATTCCCCTTTAATTTCTTTAAAATAGACTAGCATTTATTTTTGCTTTGAATTGTTTATTAATCTTTATACACTGAGAGTTTTCTCAAAACAAATAATAAATATAGCTCCTTGGAAGAAAACAGTCAGTCAGAAACTTTGGTGGTCTAATTTGGTCCATCTAGGTTTGATGGAAGGGAATGAGTCCCTTGTGACGATGAGTAAGTTGCCTGTACCACAAACTGAGCTCCAATGTTTATACGTTAATGGGACTTAGTTAAACATTGTTCAAATCCTCAAAATCTAATCAATTGGAATTATAGCGGTTCCCTCATACCTTGTTGTATTCGTATTAACAATAAAAGGATGGGACAGGTTTCAGTTTGTCAAATATCCATTTGGTTAAAAAGATATTTACGATTCAAGTGTTCAGATGTTAAATTATCCACTGGACGGCAAAAACCATGTGCAAAGTGAGTGCAATGAGTTAGTGAATATCACTTTGCATTTTTGCTCATTAGTCTGCCATATAACATCCATTTAACTTGAAATATTCACACAACACCCAGTGGACATATCAGATAACAACTATATACATTGTATCAACCACTCATCACTTTTTGCACATGTCAACAAAGTTACTAGGTTCCTTTAAATCAGAAATGATTTGTAGCAAGATCAGCTGTAAATAGGTCCCTGTGTTCTTGTAGTTATATAACTCATACTCTCAAAATAGATTTAAATGCTCCGATATTATATCACCATAATTCAGTTTCACACGATAGAATATAAGAATAGCTGGGGGCGGAAGCTGTTATCATACCCCCCTCATTTATTTTTATAGAACAGTACAACATTTGTCATGCCATCCCATGGTGTTTCACGTACCTGGAGGATTTCCGTCTTGGAGAAATCTCGCTCACAGAAATAGGCATGAGTTATCAGCTCCAACTTGGCTTGAATCAAACCGTACAGTGGCTGTATAAAGAAAATAAATAAACAAATGTCATACATGTAACAGTAGGAGCAGAGAGTGGTAAGCTCCAGCCTGGCTAAATTAATTTACATACAATGGCCATTCAAATATTAAGAAGAATTAGAATTTCACTTGAATTACGGTGCAGAGAGGCTGTAATAAGCAATAAGCTGTAATGATCAAGTTTTAGTAGTCCATTCTAACATAAAGTTACGACAAAGAGGTTTCCAGAATATGTTATAATTTGAAAACTCCACATCATACTAAATTGTGTGTTCATGGGTCTGCAGAAAAAGACTACTAGTTAATAATGATAATATTAAAGTGATCCCTGTAAAGTGTCAGATATTCCACAAAATGACATTTGAGACTTCAATCCTATATCAATATCATTCTAAAATACAATTGAAAGATTTGTGAAAGTTTGAAAGAAAACGAACACTATTTACCTAGTGAAAAAAACGAATATTGAGTTCATATTTTATCACCGAATACTGATGGTCTGCCATACTTTTGTCGCAGTAATGAATGATCCGTTTGAGATATTCGTAACCGTGTATTTTTACACACGTAGTACATAATTCATGGAATTTGAACTCGCTCGGCTCAAAGTTCAATCTCCGGAATGTTCTCACGGGTGCTGCATGCGGACGTTCTCAGCTGAGACAATTGTACTTTTTCCAATTGCGTTGATTAACGCTTTAGAAATAATGATTTTCAATGATAATTATCTTCATACTAAAGGGACATTTGAAAAAATCAAACCCTATTTTATTCTTCTCTTACCATAAGCTAAACAACACGGTAGAAGAGAAACGAGGAAGCTCCAAGTAATTTTCGTGGATGTGGACACTTTACAGGTAAGACTTTAATGTTTGTGATTTATATAGCGCCTAATTATGATTGATTATCATCTCTAGGCGCTTAACATTATTACCTCGGTCATTGGACACGTACTCGCAATATTTTGTTTAGGATGCATACGTATGTTCTATTAATAATAAATGATAATTGTTTCTTATAGTGTATTATTACATTTGATTGATTGATTTTAGTTTATAGTCCAAATTAATGGAAATCCTTCTTTCACATGGTTAAAAGAATACATTTACATCTTACAAACGTGATATAATTAGACAAACTTTAAATTCATTATTTACTGAGGACGTCATAATAATAACAATAATTTAAACTTCTCTTACTATACAACATTATACTCATAATAATGATTTCCAAAGAATCCAAAGTATACTATAATTAAAGCGTATAGTTACATAATTAATTAAAATGGTTCCTATTAAGAAATGATTGCCATTTTAGAACCATATTTTACCAAAAGTTGAAATTGACCAATTATAATCACATTTAATGATACAAATATATTAAAAATTGAATATTTCACTTGCATATATTAATGGGTATGAAATAGGCATAGCGAATGTGAATCAGTATTGAGTGTTCAAAGGGATATTTTGCCAATTCCTTTGTCTATTTTGTTCTGCAAGCAGAAGATTTGTTGGTGGGGGGGGGGCGCAAATAACTGTTATTTACTAATATTAGTACTATTTATCATCAAAGCTTAAAGTGAGGCCTGTAAAATGTCAGATATTGCCCAATATGACATTTGAGACTTCAATCCTGCACCAAAATCATTGTAAGATATGTCCGAATGATGTGTCAAAGTTTCATTGAAAAAGAACACTGCTTTCCTGGTTAAAAAAGCAAAAAATATGCGTCAGCTTTTACAACGGACGTTTATGAGGTTTATGACCGTTTGTTAACGCTTTTGAGCTGAATGATAGATATCCTCATACTAAAGGGGCATTTGAAAAAATCTAACCCTACCTATTTTATTCTTCTCTTACCATAAGCTAAATGAGGAAGCTCCAAGTCATTTTCGTGGAGTTAGACACTTTACAGGCCTCACTTTAAAAGGATCAACTTGCTGTGATACTCACCAATTTGCTAAGGACAACAACACTTTTCTGAACAGTCCCTCTTGTTACATCTGCATCCTTTGAAATAAGATCCTAAGTAGATAATGACATGTACATACTTATGAGTGAGGAGACCTTCAATAATAATTATCAGTATTCATTTAGCTATTCATGAACAAAAATAAATAAACTGCTCATTCATAATTATTTATATTCCTTTCAGAAAAATAATAGTCAGATTGAGCTTCTGAGTTATAGCAATTTAAAGGGATCTAGTAACTTTGTTGACATGTGCAAAAAGTGATGAATGGTTGATGTAATGTATATTGTTGTTATCTCATATGTCCACAGGGTATTGTATGAAAATTTCAAGTCAAATGGACATTGTATGGCCAAGTAATGAGCGAAAATGCAAAGTGATATTCAGTAACTCACTGCACTCACTTTGTACACGGAAGAAAAACTCGCCCGGAGTTTTTCTTATCTGAATACTTCAATCATACATATCTTTGTAACGAAAGGGAAATTCGAAAAAACGAAACCTGTCCCATGATTTTATTGTTAATACGAATACAACAAGGTATAAGTGAACCGCTAGAATAACAATTATATTTTGAGGATTTGGACAATGTTACTAAGTCCCTTTAAGTACTCTGCATACTATTCTGCCAATGTACATGTTCATTTGTGAAAATAATTTTTATTTCAATAAATTGAAATCATTTGGAATATACATTTAAAGGGACATTCCCTCTTTTGCAAGCCAAATTTCAAAAGTTGCGAGGTTATTGTCTTATAGTTATATGAAAGAAAATATCATTTAATAGCATGCCTGAAAAAATTAGGGCTTGAAATCTCTTTTTCGTGGAGTTATAGACCTAAAACTAATAAACCGTCGTCCAATTTTAATTGTGCATTATACGTATATTCACCCAGAGAGGAAGTTCGTACATGGATTCCACGAAGTACCATAACGCTATGCATGACCCCTACGTGACCCACGCTAGCTACGTGACCCGCGCACAAATAAGAATAGCATGACCGCACACTAGGCAAAATAACCAAACCTCGCTTAAACTGACTACATGTAATTACAAATTCTTAATTTTTGAGATTTTTTTCCCTGACATACCTTTACAAATGTCGGCTTCACAATACATGTACCTTTACAAGAATAAGTACAATATAGTTGTAATATTATGCTAAATCAGTTAAACTCTTTTATTGACCGATATATAGTCTGATGGAGGGACGCATTCGTTTTTCATTCGTAGAATCCAAATTATAGGGCTGTTCGATCTGATTTTGTGTGTGTGTGTTTCATTCATCCCCATCCGTCAACTGGAAACTGTTCAGCCGTTTTGTAAAAGAGGGACTGTCCCTTTAACACATGGATAATATTTTGCAGTTTAATTTTTGAAAGTATATATATATGAACTTTAAATTAAAATTTAATGAATGAATCAATCAATCAATACTGTGGTCAGAAAAATTATTTGAGGCCTAATGTAATGTATGATATTAAGTAAAGAGCAAACATAATTAATGAGATGCTATTAAAGAAAGAGAACCCGAAAGTGAAAGTAACACAAATAGATTATAAATCCATCTAGTCTGGTTTAATGGTACTAAGAAAAATCCTCTTTTATTTACTGCTGTATGAATTCAGTATACTACTGTATGCATTTAGTGATCTAAACTTCTAACATTACATGATTACACCTTTATCAAAATTGAGCATTAAAAGGGATCTAGTAACTTTGTTGACATGTGCTAAAAGGGATGAATGGATACATCACCAACCCCCCTTGTACTATCAAGCAATGTTCGCACAAGCGGGACAATTCTTTTGTGAAAAACCCACTATTTATTTACTCATTTACCACATTACACTATTGCATCATTACCGTATTTCCCGGCGTAATCGCCGCATCCGCGTAAACGCCGCATGCGGACTTTGAGCATTGAAATTGAAAAAAAAAAGTGGGAGAAAAGTGCGCTAGGAAAACTGGCGACAAAAAAGCGGGAATTTAATGGTTTTCCAAATTTTTCTCCTCATCTTGATATATTTCTTTAACAATATTTACGAAAATATAATTACAAAATATTCAGAATTACCTTAGTTTCGAGCAAAAATATAGTTTTCCCAATACAATACAGTGCAATACAACCAATAGTTCCACACCTGCTGAAATGTGTTGTTTTGAGGTCAGTCAAGAGTGAAAATTTGACTATCGCCGCGTATGCGCCGCACCCCAACTTTGCTTGGTTTTTTCGAGGAAAAAGTATGCGGCGATTACGCCGGTAAATACGGTAGTTACTAGGCTTCATATTGGGAGAAAATTCTCATTCGTTTTTCTGAATTCCATGACCCAACAAAGACAGAATCTTGAATTCAGGATTTTGAGTGTTTTTTATGTTGTTTCAATCGATCATTACTAAAAAAAATGATAAATTTAGCGTTTTTTTCTGAATTCACATTCCAACAAAAATCATGAATTATCCTTTAGATACCTTGATTCAGTGGTAGGTACTCGAGATGCACCATTGGGGTTCACGTTTAAACGGGAAGCTAGTACCACTTCCTTTAATTTGAAAAAAAAATAACATTTCCTAATAATTTAATTTTGTACTGCTAATTTGTGTTCATCATTGCTGTTTACTAATTGAATTTGGGGAAAGTGGATTTTGCCGCTGGGCAAGTACATTTAACCCGTTCCCTTCAAAATTCTGAAAGCCCTATAGAGTACAGAAGCCATGACGTCATAAAAATCGTTTTGGGGAATTTTCAAATTTGAACTTCATTTTCCGAAAGAGCATACAAAATAATGTCTAAATACCAAAAATCGATTGAATATGTTCAGTATTGCCTGAGATATGCTCATCCAAATAAATTTTTGTCAATAGGCAATCAGTGTTATAGTGGTCTGGTTCATAACTTTATGAACCAGAGCACTATAACACTGATTGCCCATTGAAGTAAAATTCTTTCGGATGGGCATATCTCTGCTAATACATAACATATTCTATTGATTTTTGGTATTTGGACATTATTTTTGATGCTCTTTCAGAAAATGAAGTTCAAATTTGAAAATTCGAAAAATAGATTTTTGATGACATCACACTTCACCACTCTATAGACTTTGTACATATCCCACTCGGTTCACGTAGGTAAGAGATTAGGAAGCACTTGCCTGCCTGGGCAACCAATCATTTTTTTTGTAAGGGTCTGCTTCAAGCCTCACAAAAAACCTTTCTCTTCACACAGGTAGATTGCTAGTACTCATCAAATTAGGTATGTGAGATCTGCTAGAGTTTTAAGTAAGTTTTGTGGATTTTGACAATGTTACTAGATCCCAAATTCAACCAAAATCACTTGGAGCTTTAAAACTTGGCATTAGATTAGTTACTGTATGTTTACAAATTTAATCAAAACGGAGATGAAAAAAAAAATGCACCTTGATATGTTATTCCTTCTTTATACAAGTTAAATTTTGTTGATTCTACCCTTGGAAAAAGTAAATTCTAAGCTATTTTTTGGGGGAAAAATTGCGATCGTAACTTATGAGTGGGGAGAAAAGGTGTGTGCTGAAAGCTTGACTGAAATTAGCGATCAAGATAGGAGTACCGGTAGTGGATGATTGCTAATTTCAGTCAAGGTTCAAGCTATGCCTTGAATCTTACTCGCAAGTTATGATCGCGATTTTGTATCCCCCAAATGATGACATAAACACCTACCCTGGGGTACCAGACGAAAATCCGCCATTTTGTTTAATTATTTATTTAATTTTTAGGGCTGTACTGTGGGTATAGCGTGCATACAATCGCGCGCTGCTCTGCATGCACAACGCAATACGGTTGTACTTCGAGTGGACACTACATGGCGCTACACAACGCGGGATACCGGGGTACTGCGTGTGTCATCAAATATAGAATTTACTGTTTACAAGGGTAGATTCAGCAAAACTTGAACTTGTACGTGTAAGAAGGAATCAAGGTACATTTTCTAAAATCTGTTTTTATTAAATTTTAAAAATTATTTTTGTTTGTCTTCTAGCGTTTGATACAGTCCCATGCATAGTGTTCCATGCTGCATTGTCCTAGGTGGGGATATTTTGCAAACATTTTCCTATATCTCCATATATGTATCTAGGATGCATCCCCATTTTCATGGGTTCTCCCGTCGGGAATAAAGCAAATACGGTATATGTATAATACTGTGTCCCTGTCCTATTACCGGATACCAATAGTTTGACGGCACAAAACAAACATTAGACGCATAAGATCAAAGTGGAAATTATACGAGCAGCTGCATAAATTCACAAAGAACACAATTTGATGTAAATATCTTCAAGAATTTACCAATTTTTCTCCACATCAACTTTCTTGTAAACCCTTCCAAAAAAGAAGCCTCTTCCCGACGCGAAATTTTGTGTTGTATTACCGAACGTGAATGTTTTGCATGGGAATGTCATTGACATGCGCGTTGCCACAGGTGCGCGGCAAAACGCGCGTAAAACGCCTCAGGACACTTATTTTCTTCGGGAAATGATGAACAAATTTTGCTGAACATTCATTTATTATCCTCCCTTAATGCCGACTGTCAAAATTTGAACATTTTTCCTATGTGAATTTGCATGTCCGGAAATACAACCCGTTCGGTAATACAACCCCCTGCTATAATACATGTATGCATTTAGATGCATTTGTCCTGGCATACCTGTGTCTTAATTTGCCTGTAGCATGAAACCCCATAGATGGTTGACGTGCAAATACCTCTCCCTGGCAGGTGAAAATAGATGGTATCTGAGGGAAAGAGCAAAGGAAATTATGACATACTTGCAGATTGTATCATGCCATGTACTCAAGTTGTTCACCAATCAGTACAGAAAAGGACTTTCCAGATTCCCAGGTAAATTATCTAAGTACTGTATCCATCATAGATAGATATATCGTTATTTATTGACACATAAAATATACAATCTTGACTGTAGTCTGAGGACTACTAAAGTGCATTGTGCAAAACATAAATATATAAACATACAATATATTACAATGCAAAATACAAATATTACTTAACAGCAAAATACAACAAAAGAATATATAATTTATGTATTTGGCCAAAATTAAGCACACACAAAAAAAGCCATGTTAGCCTACAAAATGTAATTATTATATATTATATTCTCTGTTGATATTATACACTTCATTATTATACACCTCATGACCTCCGGGAATAGTGCGACATGGTTGGGTCATTTACCACATTTTTGACGCAGGTACCGTCAAGGCAACCTTTGGTCCGTCACATCATGACGAAAGGGGTGCGTCATTGTCAGTCAGTTTACCCGTCATGGTTAGTCAAAGTCAAGAGATGGTGCATCACAAAAGTGACCGTATGTACCGTCATTGTAGTTGAATGATCGGTCACAATTTTGACACAGGGGTGCGTCATGGTATACCGAAATCCAACTCGCATAGGACCAATGACGCACCATTCCCGGGGGTCATGAGGTGCGTCGTATATTCTAGACATAATGAAATTTATAGTATCTAAAGAAACACATGTATCTAATAAAATCATGTGTATTAAGCTAGCGTGTTGAAACCCTTTCATCCCATATTCTAAAGCCCAAAACTTGTTATTGCTAGTTTATTGAAACATGGGTTCAAATGAATTAAAAGGAGCCAATTATTTAACATCTGAATAAAATATTGTATTTTTTATAATTTGACAGTGAAAGTTTGGCAAGTTATTCACTCACATACTTAGCAGTTACATAGCTGAGTTTACTGTTAACTGGCTATTTGGGGGTGTGTTTTACTTAATGATGTGAGTGGCCAGGATTGGACTGGAACCAGAAAACTGGCAAGTTGTGGCTTCCAGTTCGGCCATGAACCAGTCCGAGTTTTAAGTTCAAAAAGCTGAAACCGGTGAACATACAAATGACTGAAAACATCAAGAAAACTGCCTACATCTGCTTTAAAAAGTTGAGGATTATATCAAATTTAAAAACCAGGGGAATCTATGAAATTTACTGTATAACTATAAGCATTGGTTTTTTCGCAAAATTCTTGATTCGGTTGACAGTCGCAAATGGAACAGGACTTGCAAAATTGCTAGTCATTTGAACGATACCACTGACGGACGGACGGCCAGTCTCGGCAGGACATCAACTGGTTATCTGCTGATCCAGCTAGCTCAAGCAAACATTCCAAAAGTCACAAAATATTGTTATTTTCAAGATCTAACCTAAAGATGCTAAACCATTTTGTATTGTACTTACACGATCGCATGGCATTTGAAAGCTAAACAGAAACTAGATTGATTTTTGAAATGATGCCTCCGCTATGACACGATTTTTATATCAAGCCCAAATACATGCACTGAATTCATTCTGTACATTCCATGGTGATCCATGGTAATGGTGATCCCTCAACCACATCTCGAGATATACCAATTACGTGCTATTTTTGCATATAATGAGCCATGACCTTGACCTTCGACCTCATGACCCAAATAAGTAATTAGTTATTGGCTCCAAAAGATACAAATTAGTACCAAGTTTGATGTTTAAGCAAACCAAAATGCATAACAAAAAGCAATCTGTGTAGTAAGATCTATTATCACACATCCAAAATGTCCCTGAATAATCCCTTCCATTATTTCTCTAAAAGAGTGAGCTGTTTTTGTTTTGCTATCATAGGCTCCTTATGGATGCTCTAAGTGGCGCCATGACGTGACATTTTTCTGGACTGATGTTGATTGGTCTAGCCAAATGAAATTTTAACTATTAGTTTAATAAAGTATCTTTATTAAAAAGGCAATAGCTGTAATGTGTCTCGCCCACTTGCGCGCATTCATGCCAACAAAATTGGGTTACAAACAGATGCAGGGTTGGAAAGTTATCAACACTAATAGACTCCCCCAAAACTTTCTCATTTGACTTTTGACCTACTTATGTGACCTTTGACCCCAGAATATCATGGAGGCCAATATAGGGCATCTACCAATCAAGTTTGGTTACAAACAGATGCAGGCTTGGAAAGTTATCAACCCTAAGGCAATATAAAAAAAAAACATGTTTAGCGTCCTGCTCTTTTGAAAAAAGGAAGGAGGCCCTTTTTTTTTTTTTTTTTTTTTTTTCAAAATGGCCGACTTTTTTCAAAATGGCCGACTTTTTTTCAAAATGGCCGACTTTTTTCAAAATGGCCGACTGACCCATTTATCCAAAATAACGAATGAGTCTATATTAAAAGTACGATCTTTTTCAAAATCATTTTTTCCCCAAAAAAAATCACGAAATTTACATTTTTTTCGGATTTTTCACACAAAAAAAAAGAAAAAGAAAAAGCAGGCGGCCTCCAAAAAGGAAGCGGGCGGGGACGCTAAACATGTATTTTTTTTTTTTTTGCCTAATAGACTCTTACCCCAAAACATTCACATTTGACCTCATTTGACCTTTGACCTACTTATGTGTCCTTTGACCCGAGAATATCATGGAGGCCAATATAGGGCATCTACCAATCAAGTTTGGTTACAAACAGATGCAGACTTGGAAAGTTATCAACCCTAATAGACTCTTACCCGAAAATGTTCAGATTTGACCTCACCTCATTTTACCTTTGACCTACTTACATTGTATGTGACCTTTGACCCCAGAATATCATGGAGGCCAAAATAGGGCATCTACTTAGGGGCCATCTACAAAGTACGTACACAATTTTTGGTCCGAAATTTATCCCCCCTCCCCCCCTGTACGCAAACAGATGCAGGGTTGAAAAGATATCAACCCTAATAGACTCTTACCCCAAAACTTTTACATTTGACCTCATTAGACCTTTGACCTACTTATGTAACCTTTGACCCAAGAATATCATGGAGACCAATATAGGGCATCTACCACAAACAGATGCAGGGTTGGAAAGGGCTTATGCCGAAAGGGTGGGTAGCGTCGCGTCGCGTCGCGTTGACTGGAACGCGACCATTTGTCCAAAGCCCCCCCGGTTTTGCCGAAAGGGTGCGTTGGGGGCGTCGCGTCGCGTTGAATGGAACGCAGGGGGGGGGGGGGGGGGAGTGGCCGTATACATTTTTTGAAGCCGAGACCAAGTACATTTACAATTTTCGAGGGCTTAAAATGTGGTCTCGAGACCAGCTACAAATTGTAAAGAAGGGGTTCAAACCCCCAAAACAGTCATTATTTGGTCAAAGGGGGGGGGGGGGGGGGGGGGTTGAACCCCTCCCCCCCCCCCCCCCAAAATCCCCTCCCCTGGGTACGCCTATGGATCAGACTCAAATTAATTAACTCCGAAGGTAAACTATTCCAAGTCTTAGATGTAGAATCTTTAGTAAATGTGTATTTTGATAACAAATTAGGCCCTTCATAAGTTTTATATTATATACTTTCAGGTACACAATCGAACACACATGACTCGCAACTGAGCAGTATACAACGCAAGGCGGTTGTACAAACCCATTTCCTGGAATGCGCGGAACGTGGGAATCGGACATCATAATATTTTACAAACGCAATAATAATGCTTCATAATGCTACAGTACATCCGAAGCACGCACGCCTTACGCATCGGTTCAATCAATCAACCATGCGCTATAAAATCCCATCTTCTGGAAAAGTCGGTCTCACATAGGATAACACGTGTTTCGTCGCGGTGGCGAAACGAAAACTCAGAGATTGAAATGGCGCAATTTACGGTCGCGTCTTTGATGTACACATCATTGTATGCATATATATACTCTAAACGCGTACATTCGGAATAAGCCCCCCCGTATGTGCCATTTGGTAGCGTTATCTGAGCCGACGCGCCTTAACGCTCCCAACACACCCTTTCGGCAAAACCAGGGGGGGCTTTGGACGAATGGTCGCGTTCCATTCAACGCGACGCGACGCGACGCGACGCTACCCACCCTTTCGGCATAAGCCGTTGGAAAGTTATTCAAATTTGAGTAAGGTCACGGATGGACGGACGAACAGACGGACGACGGACGGAGGACAGACGGACGCAATTTGGATCCCTTAGTCTCCCTCCACCTCGGTGGGCTCGACAAAAATCGGAGCAAACAAAAATACATTGCACTGCCTATAAATATTTTAAACTAATCTACAAGCTAAGGCTGAGTCGGTTCGGTCGATCACACCGGTTACCGACCGTTTCAATAGGGACCCGGTTTCGTTTTTACGGAAACGGTGCCCCGAATAAAAAAAAATAATATAAAAATGTTAAAAAAGAAATTAAGATTATCACTTAACCCTTTTACCACGGCAATAGATATACTGCTTCAATAGCTATATACGAGATTATTTTACGGAACGGTCGTGTTACCCCACTGGGCGCGCACAAAAGAACCGATCGATATCTGGTTGACCATGGCATTGTATTCGCTTCTATTCAACCTAGCGTGAGTTCGCTGGTCAAGTAGTTCACACAATAGAGGCGATCGATATGCATAGTATAGGGTCAGCGAAGTGAAATTCTATGCGAAAACTATGATTCTGGCTTGTATGGGTTTGTATACGAATATCCTGAAATTAGACTTGTGTATTACCATGATAAAATTGTAATAAAACAATAATCACGCAACTAGAGTCGGGGAAACTTGATATACATGTAGCCAAGGGTTCAATCTTTGTATTCAGCTAAATTATATTGTACTTTAATACAAGATGCATACATGTATGTTTATGCAATTAATATAGCCCTTGCTCGGAACCGAGAAATCTCGGTTCCCATATATATGAGTAGGCGCAACGGGGACCGAGAATTCTCGGTCCCCGTAGTGATCGGGTTAATGTAGCGGAATTCAAATAAAAACGGGGCAATCGATATCATTTACTTTAAAGAGTGGTTATTTTCGAGAAATTCTTGGTTCGTTACTTTGTTTGACAGTCAGAAATTGAACAGGAAGTGCAAAATTGCTAGTCATTTGAACGCTATTGCCTACGGATGTTCACACAAAGTTAGGCCGACACTCCCGGGGAGTGTATGTATGATCGAGCTGATGAGCCAGTGCATTAAAAAAGTAGCTCAAAGTACGCATTTGGGTAATTTATACCATTTTAAAATGTTTTGATATTCTACTTACATGATTCTATGGCGTTTGAAAGCTGAACAGAACAAAAAATAAGCCCCGAAACAATGAAAAAAACTGTGCAAATTATCGGGAAATTTCGATCGCAGCGGTGCACTGTGATGCTAGCTGGCCGACTGAAGTTAGTGTGCATGCCGCGCGGGAACTGAAGTTAGCTAGCATATCATATAGCATGCACTCGCGATCTTATCGCGATATCCGGACCCGCAAACTTGCTGCTAACATCAACCTTCGATTTTAGCGGCTTGTTTCAGCTTGGCGCGATGCTGAACAAACGATCGATTTCTAGGTCCAATTTACTTCGGAAAAAATACTTTTCTTGCGAAACATGAGTTAATTCTGGATAGTCTGTAACTATTTTCCCGTAAAGATTGATATGTAAATCCATAAAAGCGTCAATATTTGTAATGTTATTTGCATATAAAAAGAGCAATATAAAGCCCCAAACAGTGCATTTTTGCCGATGCTTGCACGATTGCGTGATTTTACCGGACAGTTTCGACGGCAAAAATTTATCGGGATACCGGTTCCCGACCGGTTACAGTTTATCGGGACCCGGTTCCGAATATATCCGACATGACTCAGGCTTACTACAAGCCTTTGTTTTGTATGACAAAGAGGAATGACCCTTTCCAAATTAAAGAAAAGGAATGTTTGGTACGTAGTTCGGTATCATCGCAGCTGTTTTGAATGCATGGCAGAGCAAATTGTACATGTTCGGTACGAATCATATATAAAGAAGTGTGCACACTCATGCTCGCACAATAACAATTGGTACCATGGCAACCTCTGACAATTCTGCCCGAAAGCTATGATATATACTAAATAAGTCACATTTTCACACTTCCCCATCTCGAATGGTCGTTGGTTAATTATCTTCTCTGTTAATATACTTTTTGTAGTAGCCTGTGTTTGAACAAAGACAAAATTGTCTCTTCTTTTAACATGATCATGAATGGAATTTTAGCTATATGTCCAAAAAAAGTCACATATTTGCCGGGGGTTTGCCAACAAATTCAAACATGCCCCCATGTTAGTACGGGAAGCCTCAAGCTCCTAATTATGCTAATATCTAATTAGTTCATTGGCTACTAAAGATACACGGTAAAGGTGCACGATTCTACCTAGTTCAGACCCAGTCTGGGACCGGATAAATATTTTGGAAGCCTTTCCGGTTAGGTTCCAGTCCAGACATTCCTTCCGAGTGCCAGCATTAGTTTAAATACTTTTCTCTTTTGCACTGTAGGCCGATGTAGGTTGGGGAAAAAAGGCTAGATATGATCATTAAATCAAATTCTACACAATTTTGTAAGTCAGAAGAAGTGTTCTGGTCTAGAGTTCAGCGCTCTGCTCTTCACATATATTGGACTGGTTCCAAACCTACATGTAGGATGTGTCTTCCAGATGATTAAAGGGCGGTCCCAGACATAAATAATCATACCGTATTTGTCGGTGTATTAACCGCTCCGGTGTATTAACCGCACCCCTAAAAAAAAAAAAATTTTTTTAAAAAACAGTGTGGTTAATACGGTCGTGTATTAACCGCACCCCCCTTTTTTTTCTTTTTTTTTTAAAAAGGTGCGGTTAATACATGAGCAAATACGGTAATTGATTCAACGTGTCTGTGAAGAAAAAACAAAAATTACCCAATCAACCAATCAACTTGAATGTCAGACATACTTAACCAACAAGAATCGCCTGGACCTTTATAATAAAGATGTAGATCTTTTTTAAACTTCTTACCATTTTCGTAGTTGTGTGCCCCATCTGGGAGGGCCAGGAAGGGCAGGTGTTTCCATTCATCAGGCACATCATGGCTGCCATGGGGCTGACCGTCAATCAGGGGTGGATAGGAGAAGTCGACCTGGAAAGAACAACATTGAAATTAAAATGATGAAAAACTAAATGGATCATCATGGCTGCCATGGGGCTGACCGTCAATCAGGGGTGGATAGGAGAAGTCGACCTGGAAAGAACAACATTGAAATTAAAATGATGAAAAACTAAATGGATCTTCAATTGCATGCAGTCGAAAAGGATGTCTCGGCTATTACACAATTTTTATCTCAAGCCCATACTGACTTATACTGAATATATTTTGTTAATTACATTTTTATTGTAATCTGTCAACCAGTTCTAGAAATATTCTAGAAATACATACAGTATTAGATCCTAAAAATACACATTGGGTCATTCTTGGTCACATGTGTTTCCTAAAATATGAAATTTTTTGAAATAGGATGCAATATAGGAGGTATGATGATGTGAACTTCATATGACTTGCATATTATGTTGAAGTCTTTCAGGTGTAACACAAAAGATTTTATTAGGATTACGTTACCCAAGGACAGAGGTCAAATGGCATGGGTCACGTGTGTGACTTTGCACGGGAGCATTTTTGAAGAAAACAAATTCAACTCAATTTCATTTTGGAAATCCTGTGAGATATGAAAAGCTAAAATGTTCATATTAGTATCAACTGATATATCTGTAAGTAAGAAAATGGTAAAAAAATTATCTCAAACAATTTTTTTTTAAAGGGGTAGTACAGTTTTGTTAAGGCTGAACTTTAGTAACCAAACCTGGACAGTAACATTATAAACTAATTATAACTCCACCATGCTCGAAAGGTATACAAAATTACAAACGACTAGAAGTAAAAAGCCCGTTATCATTAAAAAAGAGCCATTAAAACACAAGAGGGCGCTTTCTAAAAAGGCATTGGTTTCACCATTTTTCATACAAAATTATGCATACACGTGTGATGTTTTAATGAAATAATGATTAAATAGAGCTCAACTATTTGAAATACGCTGTTGACAATTTTTGAAAAAGTGCAAGCATTTGTTAATTTTTTTGAAAAAATCATCTAATTATTTGGGCCCCAAATAATTATAAGATCAGATACATTAATTGATATTTCAGCCGTTTCTGGGTCGATTTTGACCAAATAAAGTTTATTCTGCCATTAAAATTGCATGTTCTCTAAAATTCGACAGTCAGTTTTTCATTACCTCACAAACAAATTGTGATGTGCAGCGCCCAAAACTAAACTAAACTACTCCTTTAATTTATTATGTGGGGATGTCTGGGTCACGTGTGTGGTCAACCGTGTGACATACTGTACAATGTGAATGGAAATGGGAATTTTACAAATATTAGGTTTAGATAGTAACATGAAGTTCAATTTTCACAAAGTTGGTATCAACATATAAGAGGAATAAGCTACATGTAGCTTGATTATTTTCTGAGTTATAATTTTTATTTGAATATTGAAATATGTAAATTTATGCAAATGAGTAAGAAATTTTCAAAATTCAATGGAAAAAATATAACTCATAAAACCTTGGACATTGATTTTTCCAATAATTATGGAATAAAACAACTGAAAAAACAGACTTCATTTTTTCCAAAAAAGTTTCACTTTTCAAAGAATGCCCATATCAACCATTCATCACTTTTTGCACATGTATGTATTTCAACAAAGTTACTAGATCCATTTAAAGGTAAACTTGAGTATTGACTTTTTTTTTTAATACATAAAATGCTTAAAATACTGTACACTTCTTTCATTTCAACAAATTTCAAGAGGTTTTTAAATAGTTGTTGATGATATCTCTATTTAATCATTATTTAAACAAAACATCACATGTTGATGCACAATTTTGTATGAAAAATGGTTGAAACCAATTCATTTTTAGAGAGCGCTCTCTTGAGTTGTAAGTCTTTTTTTTAAATTATGACCAGGTTTTTACTTGGTCGTCTGTAATTGTGTATTGTACCTTTCGAGCATGGTGGAGTTAAATAACTATTAGTTAAGTACTGTAATGGTGCAGGTTTTGGTTACTAAAATTCAGTTTGACCAAAACTCAACTATCTCTTACCAGTTCTCCAGATAGCAATTAAAGCTATAATATATTACTCATTGCGGATATAGTATCGAAAATAATATCGCTAGTGATATATTCGTTTGTCTCGCAATGTATGGTCAACAAGGAATCTAAAAGATCACAATGTTTTGTGCGCTGCTGCAACACTTTGTCGTTGATTGGTCGAGCTCGCTATTGTTCCCGCCTAGCAAGCAAGCCAAGCCAGCGCCTCGCTGATTGGTTTAGCACCTGTGTGCACCGGCCAATAGACTTTGCCCGTTATTGACCAATTAGGAACGTACTCGCTCATGCGAGATATAAATATGCGAAGAGTATAAAACACGATTGCTTACATTAGATTATATCACTTGACAACAAGGAATCACTATATGGCGTAAATAGTCAATGCTGACTGCGTCGCCATCTAAACAAAAATCAAATCAAATCAAAAATCACTTGACAAAGTGTTGTAGCAGCGCACGAAACGTCGTGATCTTTTAGATTCCTTGTTGACCATACATTGCGAGACAAACGAATATCACTAGCGATATTATTTTCGAAATTAAAGCGATGTTTGCAGGTATATAGCTAACTCAAGTGAACGCTACCGCGGAGCGGTAGCGTTCAAGGTCGGGCTCATAGTGCCCCCGAATTTATGCCCTAATGTGCACAATAAGTGTGCTTAAAATTATAGATATGATACGGTACTTACCACCGTGTAGATGATACATATGTTATGCAACTATGGGGTGGATCAGAATGATGATTTTTCGCTCCATTCCGCATCAAAATGAGTGATTTATGCACATCGACGACTTCTATCTGTGTTGTATCGCGACTTCTGAACGATCGATTACCGTACGACCACTAAACGCGCGAGTCAGATCTGCCATCTATTCGGCGGGCGCGGTACATGAATGGAGACCGTACCCGCGCGTTCGCCTGATCATCGCTCGTTCCTAAGTCGCGATACAACACAGATAGAAGTCGAGGAGGTGCATAAATCACTCATTTTGATGCGGAATGGAGCGAAAAATCATCATTCTGATCCACCCCATAGTTGCATAACATATGTATCATCTACACGGTGGTAAGTACCGTATCATATCTATAATTTTAAGCACACTTATTGTGCACATTAGCGCATAAATTCGGGGGCACTATGAGCCCGACCTTGAACGCTACCGCTCCGCGGTAGCGTTCACTTGAGTTAGTATATAGCAAGTCTTCGACCTTTGACCTCACGATCCAAAAATCTTACCACTTCATTGAGGAGGGGAAGGAGGAAGAGGAAATGGTGAAGGAAGAGGAAAAGCAGAAATAGTATAATGAAACGGAAGAGGAGGTTAAAGAGAAAAGGAGAAGATGGAAGAGGAGGAGAATGAAGAGAATGAAGAGTGGAGGAAGAGAAACAGAGATGGGAGAGGGGAAGAGTGGTTAGGAGCTGAATGAGGATGATGATGATGATTAGGAGGAGGTGGAGCAGAAGAAGAGAAAAGGAGATTGGAGAGGGGAATAATGAGAATGAGGAGTTGGAAGAGAAAAATGGATGGGAGACGAGGAGTCACTAGGAGGAAGAAGAGGAAGAGGATGAAACTGAATTCAAAACTGCCTACACCACCGGTAACTGTGATCAGCGCCGTCCGTAGGACGGCGCTGTGAAGACGAAACGTTAACAAATTTGTAGGAAATTTGCCGACGGGTGGTTTCAAGAACTTTCCATCTATTATTATTATTATTTTTTTAGTTCTAGACATTAATTAAACATTCAACCTACCTTGCTTGCTATTTAAATTGTTGCAAAAGAATGATAACTTAGCTCAAATTGATGATGATGATGATGATGACTATTATTTCCTTCGTCTTTGTTCGCTGCATGCAATGTCAGGTGACCGAAAACTCGTCGGCAATGCATAGCGCATGCGCGGGGCGATCGGTTGATCGGGTACAGGGGGTGCATTGCCGACAAGTTTTTGATCACCTGATATTGCTTGCAGCGAACAAATTCGGATACCGTTTTCGTCACTTCTGTAATCTTGCCAGTTTTATAGTAAATTTCAGGATAAATCAAACGAATGGAGCATCAGACGTTTTGCAATTTGGATCATTGATGTCCATGCATAACATAATTCGTAAGTATGAACCGAGATGTTATTTAAAGTATGATATATATATTTTTTTTATAAGTGTGTTTGCCGTTAAAGCCTATCAAGTGTTACCATCACGGTATACACACCTCAGTATGCCAGGCTACGTACGGCGCCTGGTTAGGTTACACCACCGGCTGTCCTCGCCAATATTGTTCGTTCATATTATGATCTACGTACAGAATCGCATTGCGACAGTGCATATCTTTTTCGCCCGGCACAGCTACTGCACGCATTGGCAAATTCACTTTGACCCTGTTGTTATTGGAAACAACCCGACGCTACTGGTATTAAATAAAGGAATAGTCCCATGTACATGTACACATGACAGAATAGGTATGGCCTAGCCCTAGGCCTATTCACAGTTGGTTTATTTGGTGAGATTATAAATACAAGTAGAATCTTTTTACATTTTTTATTTATCTCACAAACTTGTTTACTACAGTCTACCAGGTGCAGCGGCAGCCTAGCCAAGGAAGACGTAAGGTAGAGACATTTACATTCATATTTGGACTTTTTGTTTTTAACATACACCTTACGCCTAATAATGTCAAAAAGGCCATGAAAGCGATAGATTTGTCGATCTAAGTCCAGGGGTGATACGAAACAGAGGTTCTGCTCCATACAACACTAGTATAGTTATGACAATGTAGTTATGTGTGCTTCTCACCTGACACCCCTTCTTGTGATGAAATCCAACAACCACAACATGCAGAATTGAACCAGATTTTTCCTCTAATTTTGTTTCATTTTTCTTTTTATTATCATGGCTTTCATTTTCAGCTTGAATTTGCTGATTTTGTGGAAGAGGTTCAGCCATATTTTCCTCTCCAGATCATTGACAGAAGAAAAGAGAGCTGCAATGAGTTACAAACAAATGTTGTAACTTGAAGTCGAGGTCAAACTCAAAGCAGCCAAGCCCAGGCTCAAGCCACTGCTTTGCTTGCAACACTCAGGCCGATGCCTCCCCGGTATGGTACTGCTAAGGTCCCGCTCGATCAATCTTGGTGAATGTTGACGTCGTCGATCGCGTCAGTGTTTCAAACTCAAACTCCAATATGTTTACCGGCACCTCTGAAAGTAGCCCAAAGGTCCATTCATCAATTCAAATTCACTACCTAATTTCTCAATTGTAAAAGAACGGCATGAAGTACTATCATACATTACAAAGTGACTCGTCAAAAGACGTAAACAATATCGATCCGTCCATCCAACACTGCACAATAATGCATTATTATCGTAGTACCGTGGTACGACCAGGGGGGGTAAACTCAGCCGCCATGACGGTTAGGTATGCATGCGATTAGAAGCAGTTTAGCCACGTCACAAAACGTCATCAAAAGTATGACAGGCTATGTATTTCGAAATTCCGTCCGTCCGTCCGTCCGTCCGTCCGTCCACAGTTTTCAAAATGCTACTTCTTCGTTATTTTTCAACCGATTTTGATTCTGATTGTTTCATATGATAGGGCTAGGAGGGGGATTTAAAACTTCTACACAGAATCATGAAAATCATTATCTATGGTAATTTATGCAAATTTATTCAAAATCACAAAAAATACTTCTTCTCCTTCATTTCTCGACCGATTTTGATTTGGTTTGCTTTATCTGGTAGAGCTAACTTTGGTACACTAAACTTCTACACAGAATTTTGAAAATTTTCTCCATTAATTAATTATGGTAATTTATGCAAATTTATTCCAAAAATAACAAAAATTGCTTCTTTGTCATTTCTTGACCGATTTTCATTCTGTTTGGTTTATCTAATAGGGCTAGGAGGGGGATTTAAAACTTCTACACAGAATCATGAAATTCATTATCTATGGTAATTTATGCAAATTTTGAAGTTGTTTTGACTTTGGTGTATTTCATAGAGAAAACATTGCCTTTTTATACAAACATAAAATTTGAAAATTGTAATTCGTTTTAAAAATGTTTCTAAACATATTTTTTTGGTTCTACTTGCTGTAGGAAGACACTGGCTCTGCTGAGCGCTGTACTTGCCTGGGTTAGCCCAACCAGTGTAAACTAGTCCTACATGTTACTCCGTCTGACTCTGGCCTTCCATGAGTCTGTTCCTGGGTGCCCCAATGGTTCTAGTGTTGGCTTATCTTTTTAAGGTAATTGTTCTTGCAATATGCAAAGTTGGTTGAATGGAGTGGTTGAATTGTCCAGCTTTATGTAACCATGAATTTAACAATGGATTTTTAGGCTAGCCCTCATCACCAATGTAACATGGGCTATACCTGGCTAGTCATTTTGCCTACAATAGTAGCCAGATAGCACAGGGCCCACCCAGTACAATCACAATTGATTCTCCACATTAATGGAAATGGGTAGGCTAGTGTGGTCGGCCTCTTAACACATTATTTGAAATATAATCCAGTAATTCATTTTTTAAATAATATAAATGTAGCAGAAATATTACTAGTGCCATTACCACTTGGTTACTGATGTACTTAGTTCTGTCACACCCTGGTGAGCATGGGGATAACTGCTTTACTGCCGGGAATTTTTTTTAATCTATTTAAAATTAATACACATTGTATGTGTTGGGGTATTAAAACAAATAAGATGTGCTATAGGCATGATTTAAATTCAGATTTTGATGAAGTTGACGATTTGTATATTGATTGCATGTCTGCATTAATTGAATTTTGTTGGTAAAATACTGTTGGTATAGAATGTATAGAATGTCCATTATTATCTTTCAATTGAGTTCACTTGATAATTAAATTTTAGTTATTTTCCCTTTTCTCATAAAAACAGGACTAATGATGCAAGATCATGGATGTAAAAGGATATTTCAAACACAACTAACCCTAGTCATTGTTTGTTTCTTTCTTGCATTAATTCCTACAGGTGGGATCAGCATGTTCTTAGAGCCGATGACATCGCTCATCACTACCAAAAGCACGTCATGTACTAGTGACAACTTTGGCGGCAGGAGAGAGATGCAACTTCACACACATTCTGTAACAATTTTATGCAACTAGGTGGCAGTACTCGTTTCAACAGGAATACACTCCACTATGTTGAAAAACTAGACTGAAGTAAAATCTGTAACTGAAAGGGACACCGTTGTATAAGCCAACTGATAATGCGCATTATTATGTAAAACAGGGGTGTCGATCTGTTCGGAAAACACAATACATTGGTGGGGCGAGCTATTGTTCACAAACAATGCTCGCCCCCCCAATGCATTGTGTTTTCCGAACAGATCGACACCCCTGATGTAAAATGTATTGATATTAAATGGACCAGCATGTCACCATGAAGCAGCACCTGGAGAACATTTGGAAATCGACCATGAGAGCCATATCATATCGTCTGGACAGATTAGACAGACAATATCTTACAGCATCAGCCAGTGGCATAGCGTGGTCGGACTGATTGGGGGGAGGGGGGGGGGGGGGGCACGCAAAATGATCCGGGGGCACGCCTTATGTATTTCTTTGTTTTTTCCAAAAATGCCCCCTTATGTTTTCTATTGTTTTTTTCAAATTATTGTTATTATTATGAATTGTACGTACTTGCTTATATTTCAAGAGAGTGACATTAGGTGATTCTGTCGTTAGTTTGATTTCCACCATCGTGGTAATCAACTCGGTCACATTCCTATCAGTTTCTGACAGTTTTGTCACTACTGTCAACAATCCCAGCTGTGTTTACTGCCCCCCCCCCCCCCCCCGAGGCCCAGTGCTATCATAGAGAGAGGGGCAAGTGATAACAAATCTCCTGGATGCATGCTTCAGAGCGGAAAACTCGCACCGCTTGTCAGGCCCTCAGAAGCGGTTTTCAGCAAGCGATAAAATTACGTCATGAGATTTCCCATAATTGTTCTACAAAAATGTATTTTTGATTAATATATTAAAAGATTGATGATTAAACAAATATGTATACTTCATGATTTTCTTATTATAATACTGTTACACTTTTTATTTGAAACCAACAGAATAATCTTTGTACAAACTTACATTAATAAATGTGCATAAAATGAATATACATATCGTGTGTTTAGTAGAGCTTAGTTCAAAAGGGCGCTAAATCCACTTCTATTTTTTTGTCATAGGCATGTGTGCAAAGTTTGTCAAAGAAACCTGCTCTCCAGTCTCCAAAGTTAAAATAGTGGATTTAGCGCCTTTTGGAAGCTCATGTGTGTGTGTGTGTGTGTGTGTGTGTTCGTGCGTGTCATATTTAAAAGTATTGATAATTATGTATTTTGTAAAAAATCATTTCTAAAGGAATCTGAGCAGATTACCGACCAGGTGTGAGCGAGTGAGTGTGCAGGGGGTGGGGGGGGGGGGGGGGGGGGGGTAGGGGGTAGAGGGGGTTTGTTTGTTTGTTTTTTTTTTTTTTTTTTTTTTCTTTTCTTTTTATCATAGCTTAAAAACCTCCAATTATCATTATTCGTCTGTAGTTTATAATTATGTGATGTAAGATTTGTTATGTATGCAAGGTAATTATTTATACTTTCTTTCATTATAATTGTAATTTGTTGTATTCTCTGTTTAAGATGTTCACATTGGACATATTTTGTTTATGTATATTCAATTGTAAATGTATTAATTTGGAGGAATAAAAATCACTTAAAAAAAAAAAAAAAGTGTGTGTGTGTGTGTGCGTGTTTGTGTATGTGCGTGTGCGTTTATGCGTGTGTGCGTGTGTGTGTGTCTGTTAATGCACTATACGTGTATAAAATATGTTTGTTTGTGTGTGTGATCTGTGTATGTGCATTTTTGCAATTGTATGGTAAAGTGAATGAATAATGTCCTAGGGTGTATGAGCATATTGGCTTCATCCGACTCTTTCAAATTTTCTTTTTATTTTAATTTTTTCTTTTTTGGGAGGGGGGGGGGCGGGGGGCGAGGGAAGAGTAGAATATAAACTCACGTAATACTATACTTAGGGCCATTACACAGGCATCGGAAGTGGGAAGAGGGCTGCTGCCCCCCCCCCCCCCCCACAAAGAAAAAAGAAGTGGAGGGCCCCGTGTGTTGGGGGGGGGGGCTTAAAAAGAGCCATTTAATTTCATATACTGTATAATATGTCAACATAAGTTACTAGATCTATTGAAGTTAAATTTGATTTCTAAAGGGGGTAGTTTAGTTTTGGTAGAGAGGGCGCTGCACATCACCCGTCAAAAAATAATTTGAGTGCCCCCCCCCCCCCCCCCCCCCCCCGGGCCCACCCCCTATTGAATAGGTATCAATTACAGATCGCCGCCCGTGCTATATAAGCACGCAATGAATACGGGATTATAACGATAGTGGATACCGTAATCATACGCCAAAAGGTAGAATGCGGTTAAGTGTACCAAACAAAGGTTATGTACAGCTTACGCATTGAAAATGAACGCACAAGTGTGACTACGATGAATAGAAATACAAACTGGGATTACGATAGGTATAGAGCGGAACTTTAGAAAGGCGGAACTTTGGAAAGGCGGGACTTTCATGTGTAGAATGTATTGTATGTGCCAAAGCAAGTGTTTTTTAATAGAAAGTTCATATAACAAACATTAGGGCCGGGCCTTTACAGTGGTATCGTAAATGGCTATCGTGATAATAGGTATGCTGGTAATCAGCTACAAGAACCTTGGGTGTATATACGTGGGAAATCAGAACGATTTTACAGCATATAATTATATACACATAAACAGTGCAAATTAATATAGATACAGGTTTCATATATTATAAACATGCATGCATGATATGATATCAACAAAACTCATATGATATCAAAACAAATCAAAGACAATTAATGTTAGCAAATAGTATGCGTCCATACTGCATGGAAGAGTTTAAAGTGATAGTTGAGTTTTGGTATAGAGGGAGGGAGCTACCAGGGGCGTCGATCCGTTTTTGCGATTGGGGGGGCGAAATTTGAAGAACAAAAATTCAGAGTGACCACTGAGAGAGCTAAAAGACCCACATTGGCATGCCCTGAAGTTTTATTATGCGCTCATTGAAAGTGTCTTGATGGCTCGAAGACCTGACTTTGGGGGGCACCCACATTTGGGGACAATAATGGGGGTCCAGG
>JBAMJV010004320.1:0-96397 GCA_037951105.1 Echinarachnius parma
GATTATTTTAAATTTTGTTTACTTGTACTACACACAGAAACCCCCATATATGTCGGCGCTACACAAAATTACTATGAAAACAATGATAACCTACCTCAAATTGATTATTTATGTCGATTGTCCTTGTTAGAATCCCGCTGTGCGATGCCGACGGATCGAAAAAAAAAGCCGGATTCTAACAAGGACGATCGACATAAATAATCAGTTTGAGGTAAGTTATCATTCTTTTTATAGCAATGTTGTGTAGCGCCGTCGTACATAGGTATTTTAGGGTGCAGTACAAGTAAACAAAATTAAAAAAAAATCTGCTTAAAGAGGATAAAACACCTCATCGCCCATCTACAAACATGTTCCTGCAAGATTTCGAGCGATGTATATGCCAGGCGGTTAGGTTAACATTGAGTACAGTGGCCTGGCTTATATGTATTAGTCAACCGATCGCCACTTACGCGCGGAACCGGAATAAAACCTCGCCTATATATCCCAGCATGCATTGCCGATGACTTTGGAGGCGACAGGACAATTTCGAATATTTGTGCGAAGCCGTTTGGGATTAATCATCAATTTGAGGTAAGTTATTATTCTTTTCATATAATTTCTATGTAGCGCGCAGATAAAACGCACTTTTGTTCTCTAGAAAAGGTTAACCAAATACAAAAAAATTATAATTAAAGGTGATAAAAACACCTCATCGCAAAAACGCTACACCATTTCGATCGTCAGTAATTCACAGCTCTGTGCTACGCACAGAGCTGATCATAGTTATGTCTTGAACAGACTTGAGTGAAACTTAAAGTAGCAATGCCACATGATTTTTAAATATTGAAAATAACCATATGATGTGACCCCTCATTTAAAGCTTATGTAATTGCGAACGCAATGAGGTAACGGGTTTTTGAAAAAAATGTGTTTATGCAAATTAGCGCATATTTAATGAGGAAAAGTTCAGAAATTTTCCACTCGCATATCCGCCATTAAAAATCTGGCATTCTGAGCTGTGTATACCGTGATGGTAACACTTTATAGGCTTTAACGGCAAACACACTTCAACAAAACCATAAAATTTCATACTTTAAATAACATATCTCGGTTCATACTTACGAATTATGTTATGCATGCCATGGACATCAATAATCCAACTGGTAAAAGGTCTGATGCTCCATTCGTTTGATTTATCCTGAAATTTACTATAAAACTGGCAAGATTACAGAAGTGACGAAAATGGTATCCAAATTTGTTCGCTGCATGCAATATCAGGTGATCAAAAACTTGTCGGCATGCAATGCATCAACCGATCGCCCCGCGCATGCGCTATGCATTGCCGACGAGTTTTCGGTCACCTGACATTGCATGCAGCGAACAAAGACGAAGGAAATAACAGTCATCATCATCATCATCATCAATTTGAGGTAAGTTATCATTCTTTTGCAACAAATTAAATATCAAGCAAGGTAGGTTGAATGTTTAATTCTTGTCTAGAACTAAAAAAAAAAAAATAATAATAATAGATGGAAAGTTCTTGAAACCACCCGTCGCAAAATTTCCTCAAAATTTGTTAGCGTCTCGTCTTCACAGCGCCGTACTACGTACGGCGCTGATCACAGTTAATCCGCCATATTCATGAGCACACAACTGATGTAGATTTTATGTTAAATGAGATAAATTTTATGTTTTTTTAATGGTAAATTAATGTAACTGCAGAAGAGTTGATAAAGGAAAACCAGTGTGCATTTATGTTGATTTTAACAATATGCAAATTATGCAAATTAATGCATATATAATGAGGTACTTTTTGCATGTATAATGAGGCACTTTTTGCATATTGAGCAATTTTTCAAACTTTTTTTTACGTTATCACATGAGCAAAATGTTACAGTTTTAGTCATTGTTATGTCACTTGATTTTGTTTTCTTTTACAGGTATGGGATCATTGGGATGCTGCCATGCTGCCAGCAAAACAGAGGATATTAAATGCAGAATGCTACATGAAAATAATTGTGTATAAAACGTGTGTGCTTATTCAAAAAGATTAAAAAAGGAAAGAAAGATGGTGTGTAAGAAGGGGTGGGAAATGCCTCCACATCGCCAAGTTTATGAACACCCCTTGAAAAAAAAACCTGTATAATAATAATTGGGACAGTAGGGGAGGAGGTATGCCCCCTATTTTTAAAACACCTCTTGAAAACAGGTAGGCCAAGTAAAATTATTATAATCATTTGTTTTACAAAATTGATACAAAATTAAGTAACAAATAGCTACTGGTTATGCCCCCCTTTTTTGAACACCCTTAAAAAAAAAAAACACCTCCTGAACCACAAAAAAATTGAATAGAAAAAACAATTATGGGAGAGGGGAGAGGCGGGAGAGTGCCCCAGTAATAACAAACAAAAACAGCACAGAAAAATCCATTGTAAAAAAGAAAACAGCGCAGAAAAATCTATAGTAAAAAAAACAAAAAACACAAACATATAAATTATAATGCGGGGTATGCCCCCATTCTAATTATGCACACCCTTAAAAAACAAAAACATGAGAAAGAAATGTGTTGTTTTAATCACTAACCAAAAATAATAGGGGCCGTTAAGTGCCCTATAAAAAACAGCCAGATAACATTCCCATTTTAATTGTAAACAAAAAAGGAAAACAAAAAAAGCTGGGGGGGGGGGGGGGGGGGGGGTTTCACCACAGACACAAAATTGCACTTCCCTATCATTCGTAATAATTGAACATGATACATGAATTTATATTTATATTTGTCATAGGAGGGGGGGGGGGGGGGGGGGGAGGGGAGAATGCCACGAGTGAAAAAAAAAATAGCAAGGAAACATTTTAAATTCATTTGTAAAAAAAAAAAAAAGAGGGAAGGGGCATGCCACTAATCCACCGCTGAAAATTTAAAAATGTAGGATTAGAAGGAAGTAAGCCCAGTGCTTTAATCCCCACCATCACCCACCCCCGCCGTCACCCACCCCACCCCCACCCCCCAAAGAAAAAAAAAAGTATTTATATTACCCCACTCCCCAGGCCCTTGTTTCCCACTTTTTGAAATTATTCAAGTTTTATAAGAAAAAAGTCTACATAAATCTTGCAAATGTCATATTTCCAGCCTCCCCAAAAATAAAAACTAATATTCAAGCAATAAAATAAAGAAATTTAGATAATTTCAACACGATTCCTACTAATTTGCTTGTAATATTACTAATAACATGAATTTCAGTAACTGGGACTACAGCAAACTGTACTATAATCCATCATTGAGGGCAGTAGATCGATCACAAGTGGATCGATTCTAACAATTTTCAATGAAGATACGATCAAAACTAGCTCTTGCGGTATAATATGCGAGACTCTGATTGGCCATAAATTTGGTATCAAATGAAAGCTGACCAATCACAGAGTCCGAAAAGTTTCGTCCAAAGCTTGTCTGTAGGGATAGGTGCAAAGCTATAGCCAGTTGAAAATCGGTCATATTTTTGGTCTTATTTATCATCCTTTTCACCATTCAAAACCAACGAAAATTTAGCATTAAAAAATCAGAAATTTCATGGATATGAAAAAGAAAACTCTTACCTTTATTTTGATGTACTTTGAAGCCATGTAGACACATGAAAACTTCGGGAAAATACGAAAGAACGAGATCGTTCAACCCGGAAGTGTTCGCCGCAGGTGAGTGCTCCGTACGCAAAAGTCACATCACAACTCAAAAAACACGCACACAAAACACACATTTTTCTTCGTTAAATTCACTTTATTTAATCAAACCAACATAATATCATCATTCAAATAATGTTAGTCTACGGAAAAATCATGAAAAGATAAATTCTAAGTGAATATTTTTGAGATATTAGCACAAAAACAAGATCGAAATTTGCGTGTTGTCGGAATAGCAAGCCCTAAAATCGGGGTCCGTTTGGCGTCGCTACTATAAGAGAGAGAGAGAGAGAGAGAGACACGAGTAGCGCTATAAGGCCAAAACAATAAATTGTTGAATTGGAGTAACGGGCAACCAAACAAGTCATTAGGGTAGGTAGGTAGGTTTTTTTTTTTTTTTTTTTTCAGGATTCGCAAATTACACAAAAACACATATTAACACACAAATAACACATATTGCAATTGGAATTTTTTATTTTATTTTAATTTTTTTTAATCAGAAAAAACCTTTAGGGTCGGCGGTATTTTAAGGGTCGGGCGGGTTGCGAATATGCGTTTCCCAAACCATTCAACAACTCCTTGTGAATTAGCGACTTGGTCAGAGACCATGCATACCCGAAATTTCCGACTTGTATAATTTCGAACACTAGTAGTAGTAGTAGTAGTCGAGTGCCGAACGAATAGCAAATACAAAAAAACATTGGACCAAGGTAGGATTCGAACCAGGGATCTCTAGCGTATCAATCTAACTCTCTATCCACGGAGCTATTTCGGATTGCTTGATTGGTGTTGGTTTTTTAAAATATATATATACCCTAACACTAACCCTTACCATAACCCTAATGTACAAGCAATAGCATGTATACATATTGCATGCATGCAGAGATATGGTGCGATGCGGTGGACGTGGCTAGAGTGCGAGCATGCGCGAAACGATACTAACTATCGCATGGCCATGGGCAATGCGATAAATCGCATACTAACATAATAACGTACGCGTATTGATTGAGCGGTCGTGCAAACAAAGTCGCGCGCGCGAACCAGTAAATAGCCGTGGTTCCGTAGGTCGTAGTAATTAATTGCATTGTTCTCAAATTACAGAAACATATCAGACCCCATGAGAGTATGATTGGTATTCAATTATAGTACCAAAACAACTAAGGATTGGTTTTATCATGCCCGGTGGTACCCTTTAAGTCTAAGAAAGACAGTAAAGCGACCAAATTTTGATTTCAATTATAACTATAACTAGTATTAACTGTCATAAAGTTTTGACTCTCGAGTCTTGAGTCTTGTCTTGACGACTTGAGAATTCGGAAGAATGTAAAAAATATCATTTTTATGACAATGTAATGACGTAGGCCTATTGACAAACATGAATATTTTCAGTTTTAACCCAGTCTACAAAATGGACTTCATGATGTTTTATCAAATTTATGTCTCGTTTTAGAAGCATAAAAACATTCATCTTGACAATTGACATATCGACCGTAAATAATTATCTTTCTACTTTTATGCTCCGTGCACATTTAGAAAAAAAGTGCTTTGATGTTTTTTTTTATCATGTTTATAATAAGGTATATGTGCAGGCACACACAGCTTGACATTTTTTTAACCTATTTTTATTTGACAGCATCCAAGAACTGGAGGGAGATTTGAATGATGGCATGCTCACAGAAAAGGTATTACTACTGTTTGTAAGACTAAGTCTAAGAGCCGTTTAATGTCATGGTTGTTGACTAGCTCGAGGGAACGCTAGGAGACACATTTTCATACATTATCATTGAAATTGAACATATCATGCATGTTCAATGATAATGTCCAAAAATGTATTTAAAATGTGTCTTCCTAGCGTTCCCCTGAGCTAGTGTTGAAAGACAATTGGCTATCTAAATTCCTACACAATCTACCTGTCGCTGCCATAGCTATAAAAGATTAAAGAAATAAAGATTAGCCTTTGAAGATTTTTATTTGAATGAAATCGAATGATGTCGTGTCTGAAAATTATTATTTTTGTGCAGATTTAATTGTCACTTGATCACATAGCAATACAAATTATAAAGAGTATTTCTGTATTTTCTTGCTATAAAACATGAAGTGAAGAGATGTAAATTAACTAAAAGGAAAAAGTAATACTAATATTTGGAAATGAATGGCAGTTTATCTTAATTCTGTATTTTCTTTTCAAAGTAGAGAAAATTTAATGTACAAGAACACACTTTCTCAAGCCGTTCTCTGTGAGATTCTGAAATCCCCATAGACTTTATACATAGCCCACCAGGTTCCCGTAGGCAAGAGGTTAATCAGCATTCCTTTTCTCATTCCTGTGTCTATTAAAGGGGTACATCAAGAAGAAGAGTAAGCTGCTGTTGGAGCACATGCCGGCCGACCTGCAGGACCGGTTGAAGTCCTACGACCGACGATCTGAAGAAGAGAACTAACAGAGGCAAGTGATACAGTATTATTTATTGTCCTTGGTCCTGAAAATACTCGGGCTGGGGGCCTTTGCATGTAATACAAAAATCATCTTGAGTGGTTGAATTTCTTTTGAAGATTAGTAAAAATAAATGTAATGTTTGATGACATCTCCTTCTTGTACCTATTATAGATGCAGGCCAGTAACTCACAATTTCTCTTTCTGGTTGGGTGTTTGAAATGCCGTGTTACATAACCACAAATATGTGCTATTCTTCTTATTCCATGGTCTGATGCCTTTTCTAGCCTTGTAATGCAAACATCTGTCGGCATAATAGGTTCATGATGAAAAATTAACAAATGTGAAGTAAACAGATCTTTTATCGGTCCATGTAAGCATGGATGGTGCAGTTTCTCATAGTATATATCCCTTTTTCATATTTATTCATACTCGTGCAGAAAGGGTATTTCAACAAGGTGAAGACCCTCCTATCCAAGTTCCTTGAAACATCTGCTCCGAGCACCAATGGAAAGAGCTCGCTGAAGCCAGGGCAGAATGGTGATGCTGCAAACGGAAACGGTCACGCGGCCAACGGCAACGGAGCTGCCAGTGCGAGTGAAAACGACGCTACGAGCCAATCGGAGGAAGACATGGAGACGGACACTTCCATTTCGAGCAAGGGGGGAGGGCAAGAAGAAGAGAGGGAGGAAGAGCGATGAAGCGGGGAAGGGAAGAAGCGGAAGGTTCTAGGAGATGGCGACCGGGTGGAAGATGGGAAGACGAAGGAGGAGAAGAAAGATGAAAAAAGGAGAAAGTGAAGGAGGATGGAGCCTGAGGAGGAGGAAGAAGGCGGTGGAGGGGAACCAACCACACCTGATCCAAGACCCCAAGCAGAATGTCGAAGAGGAAACGATCGCCCAAGGTGGACCCCAAGCAACCCAGCATCATGTCCATGTTTGCCCAAAAGTGAGTTTACTATTAAAGTGCTCTTGAATCAAGTAATTTTACACAAAAATAAATAAAAATTATGAAATTAAATACTTTTTATTGATTATTTGTAAATAAATTCTGGGGAGAATGCAACTAATCTTATAAAATTAAATGTAATTTAAACTTCTCAATGGTGATTCTTTCTGGTAAAACCAAGTACTGTTGTAAATACGATTTTTAAAAGTTCTCATGCATGATCTAGTGTGAAACAAACTGGCTTGAAATCCATCCCCCTCCTCAAAAACATTAACAACAAACTGTTAACAAATATATATTATCATTTTGTCTTGCTATCATTTAATCATAACAGGCCTGCCAAAAAGGACCAAGAAACGGCTGAAAAGTCTTCCTCATCGTCTCCTGATAAGGATGAAGCAATGGCCGAAGACGAGCCCAGCAAAAATGGAGAGAGGAAGAGAAAAAGGAGGAGGAGGAGGAGGAGGAGGAGACTAGGGAACCTGTGGGAAAGAGAATAAAGACGGAAGAAACTGAGGAGGAGAAGGAAAAGGAGGACCCATCCTCTCCGTAATTTTTTTTTTTTAGAACATATGTTATATAACCTGTTCCCCACTAGATTTTGTGATGCCCATAGAGTTAATACAGGGCCAACCTGGTTCCCCTAGCCAAGGATCAACATGTTCACTACTAGATTAAATAATTCCCTTATAATTAATAAAAGATCCACCAGGTTCCTGTAGGCAATTAGTTAAATTCAAAATATTTTCTCAAATTTATTCAAATATAATTCTACCACAATGTGGAGGCAATGATTGAGATTTGAAGCCCTGTGCAAAGGATTACACTGCCATCTCCGATGTAAATCCAAGCATTTGCACATTGCCAGTAAAAGAGTCTTCCGATTTTCAAAATATTTATATCGTCAAACCTGTTTTTAAAGTCTATTCGAGGAATACATAAAATGTAGTCTTTGTATAAAGCAGATGGTCTTTGCAGACAGGTTCATTTAAATGTATACTGGCTCTGAGGGAGTGAAGAGTAGGTCTTTATAGACTGGTGGTTTTCTTCTTCTTCTGAATACTGCAAACAAAACTCCGCAAGTGGGATGTACAGTTGCAGGCACTTGGTGGGTTTAGGGTGTGCGCGCCTAATTGGGGAGCCCGTGATGGGCCCTCTGAGTGAAATTTAGCATATTCATCTTACTCAAATGTCCTTGAAAAGATTGCAACGATGTAGGTCTTTATAGACAGGTGGTTTTCATATACAGGGGGTAGCTAGAACAGGTTTGACTGTACCCGTACGGTATGCGATAGAAGCAATATCTCGCCTTGACTCTGTGCCTTGACAAAGTCATTTTCATATCCACAGCACACTACAAAGCGAAGCTGAAATTTGTACTCATTTTATTTGTTTATATGTATTTGTTTGTTTTGCGAACAGAAAAAGTCTGCGACCGAAGAAGAGGCACAAAGGGGTTAGCTAGAGCAGTTTTGACTGTACCAGTACGGTATGCGAGAGAAGCAATATCTCGCCTTGACTCTGTGCCTTGACAAAGTCATTTTTATATCCATTGCACACTACAAAGCGAACATGACATTTTTTACACATTTTTTTTTCTTCCTTTTTAAAAATTTGTTTTGCAAGTAGAAAAAGCCTTCGACCAAGGCCAGCTGAGGAGCCAAAGGAAGTTTTGAAGACGGAGCCAGAGGCGAAGGTAATAATTACATACTTGGGCGTAACGGCAATTTATATTCATACAAAGAAATGCAACACCTCTGTAGAATATCTTCATTTTAAATAGAACACAACATGGTTTCCTTCACCATCTCTTTTCAAGGATAGTAGATAATTATCTTTCAGAAAGCAACAATGTATTTTCCAATTATCTTGTCAAACCCAGAATTGTTTTCATATTTTGTTTAGGGCTACAAATATAAGGCATGGCTCTCCCTTAAGCTTTTCTTTCAGGTAGATAGACTCCCATCATTGGCTCGGTCATTGCAGGTCCTAATTCATTGGTGGCCAAAACAAGAGTTTCTAGCAGCAAAATGACATTTCTGGTAGCACCCAGGCCACCGCTTAAAGGGATCTAGTAACTTTGTTGGCAAGTGCAAAAAGTGATGAGTGATTTATAAAATGTGTATTGGAGTGATCTGATAAGTCTACAAAGTAATGTGTACAAATTTCACGTTAATTGCTTTGTACACAGCATGAAATTATCCCGTAGACAATAAATTTCATATCTGAACACTTCAATCGTCTTTTGAACGAAATGGAAATTAAGTCCCTTTAAGGGCAAGTCCTGATTAGGCCTGAAAAAATGAGTGTTTTGTGATTTTTGCTTTAAAAATTTATTTTGTATCCTCATTGCAGCAACCTCCGCTTCGATGCAAGGAATGTCGCCAGCTCATGGATGATCAGGACCTCAAACTATTCCTGGGAGATCCAGAGGATGCGGTGAGTGTCACGTAATAAATACTCCAAGGAGTAAGTCGGGAGAGGGATTTATTCACAAACAATAAACAAAAACATAAACAGCGGGCAGAATTCTATCCCGCACCTGGTTTGGTGACTACATACATACATTTATAATGCATTACAAAGTAAAACAGTAATTCTTTCATGACAGTGAGTATTTTGAAAGGGGCATGGTAAGATTTGAAGAGGGTGTGCCTTCCAATAATCGGAACCCAAGTTCAAAACAAACTACAGTCAAACCTGTGTAGAGTGACCACCTATAAAGGGATACAAAAAAAGTGACAAAGGAGGCCACTATAGACAGGTTCCATAGCATTGTTTTTCTCTTCATGGGAACACTTTTGGTGACCGCTATAGGCAGGTTGGCTGCTATCTAGACAGGTGGCCACTATGACAGGTTTGACTGAAAGGCCATCTTGTCTGTCCATCAGCCAAACTATATAGGCCAGATTGGGTTTAATTAATTCTAACTTTAATAAACTCGGGTGAAATTGGAAAGTCCAGAGCCTCTTGTGGATTTTATTATTATTTCATAGTTTTGTTTTTTCTTCAAAAGATGTCTTATTTCTAAACAATTTCTTTAAAAGACATATTAGATGTAAAACTTTTGTCACCCAAGCGCCAAGCCTTTCAAAGTCATCCCTAAATTGTGTAAGTCAAATGGAGCAGAGCTTATGCACCTCGCAGGCAAATAACAAGTAACACAGTGTAACATTTAACTCTGGAAAATTAAAGGGGTAAAATGGGAACAAGCTAGAGAAAACAAAAAAAACAAGGGAGGACAGTAACAGGATAGATTTGAACAATAAAATAGTGTCTTAATTTTGACATTTTCACAGAGGGAGGAATACATCACGTTGACGGACCCAAGACTGTCTCTGCTGACGGGCGACGAGGAAGACGCCATGGGCTATGACGAGAGGCTTCAGTTCAAGGTCACCAATTTCAGGTCAGTAATTCAAAGTTACCCTATAGATCATATGTAAATGTTTTTGATTGCGGTATTTAGCAGGCTTGCTCTTTGTCATAGCCTGGGTGCCAAGTGCATAATACTAAAAGTAGTGAAGAGCACTTGGCAAAAACATATATTAGGGCTTGCCCACTAGCCCGGGGCAAGTAAAAATTGGTGTCGGGCAAGTAACATTTCATAAATTGTATAGTTTGCTTGCCCGATCAGGCAACTAAATAATAGGTCAACTACAAGAGGACAATATAATTTAATATGTGCTAATCTCATCAAGAAGTAAGAGGGCAAGTCAGTTTTTATATTGGGGCAAGTAAATCTTCAAAATGTATGATTTTACTTGCCCGGATGGGCCAGTACAGAAAAAAGGTTATTGTAGAGGCTTGCATATATTATTATACAAATAGTGCATGGTTGAATATACCAGAATAGACAACGATACATTTTTTATTTCTCGAGAGCGATTATATTGCATCGAGGCCGCAGGCCGAGTGCAATATAATCGCACGAGAGAAATAAAAAATGTAGAGGTGTCTATTATGGAATATTTAACGACAGGAATCATGTACTATTTGTTATATAAGATGATTATTTTGAGGAACTGATTTTGTTATCATGTTGATAAACCCAAATTGACCTTGCTCAAATTGTGAGTGTTCTCTCGTCGGCCCTGCCTACTTTGTACAAGGGCCAGCGCGTATTAAAAATAATTGCGCGCTCTGCGCATTTTCCCCATTCAAGAACAAGCGCACAAGCGCACATTACGCACTCCAAGGCCATCCCCTGTGCAGTTATAGTGCATATGCACTATAACTTTACCATTTACTATACCGGATTAAGCATCAGTAATCAACCAATAGGAATGCTCAATTTCCCTTAATTATGACGTCATCATCTTATATATCTAAATATACGTTGACCTATTTTGCAGAGTTTGGTTGTCAGACTCTGACCACTATCCCCCCTCTCCCGCCCCCCCCCCCCCCATGAAAACAAAACATGTTAATGGCCTGGTGGGGCAACACGATCAAACCCGACAATGACAGAGAGAGAAAAGGGCACAAGATTTTCATTGTGAGACAGTATGTAGTATGAAATTACATTTTTGGGCCAGTGAATGGTTATGGGCATGGGCGTCGATCTGTAATTGATAGCTATTCATCAGGGGGGGGGGGGGGGGGGGAGGGGGATGATCTATTCATTCAACCCCCCCCCCCCCCCCCCCCCGATGAAAAGGTATTATGTAGGATCGACGCCCATGGTTATGGGCCATAAAAATAGAGAAAAGTTTGTTGACTTTCCTGACTGGGCCACTAGCCCTGCTTTAGGAAAAGCTTGTCTTGTTGAGCTAATTAATTTATTGCAGCATTTAACAAAAATGTTGTAATTGTTTTTTCTTTCTCAGTGTGTACGATAAAGCCACCCATCTGTGCGCTTTCGACCGCGGCTTGATTGAGAAGAACAAGGAGCTATATTTCAGTGGTTGCGTCAAACCTATCTACGACGACAACGCAAGTATTGAAGGTAATCGCTACATTCCACTTAACTCCTTGAGTGCCAAGCTCGCATTTTGCGAGTTACAATACACACAAATGCCATAGAGCATTAAAATCCCTGGCACTCTTAAGTGTGAATATCTTTCTCCACCACTGGAGCACCTGTAGGCGAGAGCAAGATCTTGTCCCAGGACCGGCCCTAGTTCCACTGATCTCTCGATATATGCTTGGGTAATCCTTTAATGTAGAATGAGTAAGGGAGGTATATGTGCTGTGCTGCGTTATTTTGAGTTTTAGGTTATTCTAGCATATTGACATCGATGAGTTAGAGCAAATTATGCTGATTACCATGGTAAATGCTGCTTGTCCATAATTGGGCCCCCAAGGCCCTGATTTCAATTATCATTCATTGCATAAATAATATGTCACTGTTATTTTGTTCCTGCTCTCTTTTTGCTTCGATTAGAATTTGTTTATATAGATATAATGATGATTAAGATCTGAAGTTTTCACAATAATTTGTATCTGTACTTATTAAAAGGTTTCTTTGTTTAAAAGGTGGAATTCCAACCAAGCGAATGGGCCCATCAACGAGTGGTATACCACTGGATTCGATGGAGGGGAGAAGGCCCTCATTGCTTCAGTACAGGTATGTAAAAGGGCATTATTTATTTATTTCTTTCTTTACGACAATGTAGATTCTGATTCATCCAGGAGAATGTTCATGAATTAAAATTGAATCTAAGCAACCGGACGTACTTTTTGTGGAGTAGAACAGTTTCGCAACCTATCTAGGTTGCTTCTTCAGCTCAACTGGTTTGGGGGCGGAGAAGATTACTGGTGAAAAGCTGTTGAAATCACTGACCTGTGTAAGTTCAGTTGCTTAGATTTGGTTTTTAATTTTATGTTTATTTATTACATATTTTGTTGGGGGAGGGGGGGGGGGGGAGCTTAATTTAAATCGCAATGTGAATCACTATGTGAATCAAATAGATGTAACCTACTGATTATTCTTTTTAAAAAGTATAAAAATATACACACTGAACAAAAATTTAATGCAATCTTTGTGCAACTACAGTGCAGTGTCTGTGGAAGCCAGTCTGAATAGTGTATGTCTGTTTATGTGTATACAATGGTATACAGAAAATGGTAAAATAATTGTGTTGATGCGTAACATTTACATTTCACTGTCACAAAGATATCAAACATAAATAAATAATAACTTAGTAATTTTGTTTGTATTATATAATTTTGTTTGTATGATATACAGTAAAACCTGCTTATAGTGACCACCTATAAAGGGAAACAAGATAAGTGGCCACTTTTTCCGGCCGCTATAGGCAGGTCAGCTGTTACAGACAGGTGGCCACTATGACAGGTTTGACTGTAGATATAATTATGTGAATTATAATTATGTTTTTTATTGTAGCGTTTGCTGAATACATCCTGATGGACGCGAGCGAGGAATACAAACCGTTCTGGACGGCCGTTCAAGAGAAGATCTACATGAGTAAGATCATGATTGAGTTTCTGCGGAACAACCCCCTCGCCATGTATGAAGATCTCCTCAGCCAAATTCAGGTACAAAATTATGATCAGAATCGGATTTATTTAAAAGAGTGATGGTGACTAGAATAATGGCTATTTCCGGTTATGTATAAAACCATGAATAGGGAACAGAATCAGTTATTAAATGATTATGATAAATCTTTGAAGGTTCATTTTCTTTCCCTTGAATACATCTTAATCAAGTACTCAAACTTTTCTTTGTACACATACATGTATGTTTAAATGAAAATCCTTTTCCAAATTCACCACGAGGAATGCTTCACTCCTGTATCATGCCTAGTTCATTGACTGGCTGTTGCCACCTTATTTACAATAATTTGACATTTACAACAATGGAAAAAAAAGTTTTATGAAACAAGGCCCAGAAGTCCCAGAAGATGATCGTTCCTCTGAAACTGGAAGGCTGCTAAAATCGTACTGAGCCCGGATTGAGGTCAACATATGTTTTGACAGAACTTAATTTCTCGATATCTTCTTTTGCCATCTTTTCATTTAGACAACTGTCCCACCTGAAGGCTGCGGCAGTTTCACTGAAGACTCGCTGCTGCGCCACGCCCAGTTCGTGGTGGAACAGGTTGAGAGCTTTGACGAATCGGCTGACCCGGATGAGGCCTTGCTCATCACGACGCCCTGCATGCGTGACCTCATCAAGTTGGCTGGCGTAACCCTCGGCAAAAGGTCAGTGTTCAAGCCTTCAATGGCAGGTCAAAGGGGCCTGACTCCTTGTCTTCGCTGTCCCAATGTTAGCTTCCATGATAGTACACCCAGAATCAAACCCATGGCAAGGTTACTATATACTAAATAAGCATGAATGTGTGGAAAACATTGTACACATTTCTATTAAAATGGACATATGATATACCAGTCAGATGAAGATATAGATTGAATGAAGGATGTACGCATTCCCACCTTTGTTAAATTTGAAAAAGAGTATTTATCATATTCAAGGGATCTAGTAACATTGTCCAAATCCTCAAAATCCAATTGGAATTCTAGCGGTTCCCTTTTACACCTTGTTGTATTTGTATTAACAATAGAAGCATGGGACAGGTTTCGAGTAAGTGAAAATCACATCTATTTAACTTGAAATTTTCACACAATACCCAGTGGGCATATTGGATAACAACAATATACATTGTATCAACTATTCATCACTTTTAGCACATGTCAACAAAGTTACTAGATCCCTTTCAGGTGTACTTTTCAATGATAACCAAATTCAAGCAGGATGTATTGTAACGAGAGAGATAAAACACTCAAACTTGAATTGCAGAACTTTTTGAGATTATATACATGCTTTGAAAAAAATAAGGAAATTAAAAGGCAATTAAACCCTTGTGAACCTGTTTACTACTAGATTTTGCAATTCCCATATAGGACCCACCAAGTTCCCATAGGCAATGGGTTAGCCTGTTCCCTCCTAGATTTTGCAATCCCATAGCGTAAATACAGGACCCATCAGGATCCTTGAGGACATGGGTCAATACTCCTATATTCCTGATTTGCACGACTAAAGTGATTATTTAACAAATTTCATCCAGGCGTGCTGCTCGCAAGGCAGTCAAGACGAAGACAGAGAAGCCGCCAATGTTCACCATGGCAACCGTCACGCCGCTGGTCAGCCACATCTTCGACGACATCTTCAAGGACCAGATCGCCGACGAGATGAAAGCAAACATGGCCGACAGGAAGCGCCGTTGTGGAGTTTGTGAGGTGAGAAACGGAATGAATGTTTCTTCCTTTTTTCTCAGAATTAACTGTCCATGGCCCTGTTGCAGAAAGAGAGATACAATCGATTGCAGGTTGCAATTAATTGTAAGGCAGAAAATTTTTGCGTTTCAACCAATCAGATTTGCGTATTTAGAACACATGATCTGACTTACCATTAATTGTAACTTACAATCAATTGTAACTCTTTCTGCAACGGGGCCCAAATGTCTGCCAATTCTTCAAGAAACTACTTGTATTAATTTTCATTTTGTTATTGATCTTTAAATTTGGTATCTGTATGTTTTTACGAGATGAAAGCCCTCATGGTGGATGGAGGCGCAGATGTGGAGTGTGCGAGGGGAGAAATTGGAAAGCACCAGACTGTATAGTTGAGTTGTTTTTCTCGCATATTTCATTTCCCCCCAATAGGTTTGCCAAGCACCAGACTGTGGCAAGTGTGCAGCGTGCAAGGATATGATCAAGTTTGGTGGACTGGGCAAATCCAAGCAGGCCTGCAAGGACAGGAGGTAGGTTTTAACTCCTTCAGGGGGTGTTTCACAAAGATCCTAAGTTGAACTTAACTCTTAAGTTGGACTTACAAAGTATGGTAAGCCATTTGTAGCCTTGGAATAAACTATATTCAAATGCAAGAATGCAAGTATTATTATTACTTAAAAGTATGGTAAGCCATTTGTAGCCTTGGAATAAACTATATTCAAATGCAAGAATGCAAAGTATTATAGACTTTTCATAAATTTGACTTAGAGTTAAGTTCAACTTAGGATCTTTGTGAAACACCCCCCCCCCCCCCCCCTTCAGGACTGGTCCCCAAATTACTTGGGCAGGGTCTATGAAAAATACATAATATGTGACCGGCTGTAGGCAAAACCCGGCACTTGTCGGTAATTCATGTTTTGAAGAAATGGGCATTTTAGGTTCACGTAATGTGTGTAAAAGACTTACGATTGTACAATTTAAACAATCATATCTTCGCCAATTATTGACCAATTTGTTAGATCAGAGCATCAAATGAAAGCTTGTGATGAATGTTTATACCATTAAATGGTATAAACATTTACATTTTGATTTTTACCGACAAGTGCAGGGTTTTGCTATAGCCGGTCACATATAGCAAAAGCAATCTTTTCTGAATGGGTTTATCCTGTTCTTAAAGTTAAGAAAAATTGATAATCTAACTAACATGACACGTGGGTGTGGGGATTACACCCCTCCCCCCTCCCCCCCCCCCAAAAAAAAAAGAAGAAAAAAAGCAATGGTTACAGCTACTTTCAATGAACAACTTCACTTTTGGATTTGATGGGGCATTGGAAGGGGGGTGGGAGGGGGGGAAGGTCAGTTTAAGGGGCTCGTACACGGATAGCAATGTATTTTGCTACTGGTCGTACTAGGGAATTGATAGGATCGACACCTAGGGAGGGGAAGGGAGGGGGGGGGGGCATTGGCGCATTTAAGAGTGGCCAATGTATTTCAAATGATATTTTGCTATGGTCATTGAATAGCAGATGAAAGCATCGTTCCTCTTCCTAACTTTCAGGTGTCCAAACATGGCTGTGAAGGAGGCAGACGACGATGCGTTTGACGAACTTGACGACACCGACGACAAGGAGAACGTTGATGGCGCAAAGGGGAAGAAGGGCCCCAAAATGGCCGGTCAAATCAAGAAGAAGAAGGAAAGGGTGAGCAAAAAGGATCCAAGGTTCCTGTAGGCAATGGGTTAAATCTGCTTTCAAATAATCACCACTGACGTGAATGACATTCTCATTTCTGAACGTGTATATTAAAAAACAGTGGATTTATTTTGGCAATAAATGACATTTAAATCTTTCTAAAATAGTAAAAACTATTCATTAAGGTTCTCAAACGAGTGTATATGTATATGAAAAGGCTGTGTAAAAAGATTATTGCTTTAATATCTTGGACTTATGTTGACATCTTATAACCTCGTTTAAGAGCTTACATGGATTTTAAAGATTAATTCCACTCAATGAGACTCAGATTTATGTCAACAGAATTGTTGATACTAGATCCTTGTATGAACATGTTAAAACCAAACTATTAATCAAATGTCTCTTGTTTCATTGCTTTCACTGAATTTGGCTCCAGGCTGAAGTGTCTTGGATTGGTAAGCCGGTGGAAGTGACATCTGAGCGGGCTTACTACACCTCGGCAAAGATCGGGGATACCAAGGTAATAAGAAAAAAACATTGGATACTATTCCTATAAATCAAGCACTTAAAGTGCACATGTCCTTCTCCCTGGGGAGCATTCCATCCAGGCATCTCGTAAGCACACAGTGCAAATATGGACACATTTTCTTGCTGAAGGAAAAAAGCGATGGCCGCATACAGGACCTCTCGATTGGAAGTCATGCGCCCCTCCAATCATGTCACACCACGTCCACATAATGTAAACAGTGATGTTTTTGACAGTATTGATTTTAAAGTACTATGTTGTATGTATCTAGAAGCTTTTTCATTTTGGAGACTTCCAAATTCATCTAAATATTTGATTAATTTTTGTTATAGGTTGAGAATGAGGACTGTGTGTTGATTCATCCGGACGACCCTGGCAAACCTCTATTCATCGCCAGAATCATCTACATGTGGCAGGAGAGCGATGGAGAGATGATGTTCCATGCACAGTGGTTTGTGTAAGTATCTGTTTCTAGGCTTTCGTTCCTATGTACTATATTTTCTGTAAGTCTCTCTTTTGCGTTGTCCCATGTTCACAGTGGTTTGTATTTAGATGCTGCCATAACAAAGTGGCCGGGCTGTCCGTCTGTACGTCTATATATACGTCCCATTCTCGTGATTACCATTAAACTAGTTAGTACATATGTCTCTTGAGGAGGCAATGAGCTGATTTGATTTTTGCTGTCATGAGGTAAAGGTCTCGGGGCTGATTATTTATCACACAAGTCCTTTACATTATGTTCCACATACATTTATTGTGGATTGCGATGTCTCTGTTTTATAACCATCTTAAGTTTATTCTATAAGATTGCCATCATTGACACACATTGTTAGCTAATCAACAGATCCCATTTCTTGTTTCCTTTGCTCATTTGCACAAATGTATATCAAATCAAAAGTGGGAACGTTTATTTTGCTGGGAGACCATTTAAGGCAAAAGTCAAAGCATCTTTTTTTCTTCTAACGAATCCATGATTCCACGAACTACTCAAAATAGCTATGGATCTGAAACCGTTCTCGGCGAAACGTCCGATCACCTCGAAGTCTTCCCGGTCGACGAGTGCCAAGACACATACCTCGCGTCGGTCAGCGCCAAGTGCAAAGTCATCTACAAGGCACCCTCGCCCGATTGGTTCATGATCGGCGGTATCGACAACCCGGAGGCGGACCGAGTCATCTCCGAGGAGGAGGACGACGGCGGGACGTTCTTCTACCAGAAGTGGTACGACATGGAGTTTGCGCGCTATGAGGACGAGGTTATTCTGGATCGGCCCGACGATGTGCCCCAGCATCGCTTCTGCAACTGCTGTCTCAAACTGGCCGGGATTGAACAGGTAAGTAGATGGATGTTAATTACTGCAAAATCTATGAAGAAAAAAAATCATGTTTCAGGGAATAATTTTCCCGGTATCGCATCGCAATTCGCGATGTATTTTTAGCCATTTGCTATGCATATTTTTTTATGAATCGCACTTGTGCACTGCAATGCCAGATGTGGGAACATACATGTTTCACACACAGCCAGCCCTGAGCTGTGTAAACATACATGTTTCACACACTAGCCAGCCCTGTGTATGCAAATGTATGCAGACATGCAGTCTAGACATGCAGTCTAGACATGACATGATGAGTGGATTAAGGCAAACAGATTACAATTGAATTATGAGAAAACTCACATTATGGTATTTAATGCTAATAAAGAAAATATTGATAAAATAAAAATATATATGGATGATAAAGAAATACATCACACTGATTCAACAAAGTTTTTAGGCGTTATTATTGATAGGGATTTGAAATGGAGGAGTCATGTTTGTGATATTTTACGTAAAATTTCGAAAATGATAGGAATCATGGGTAAGCTTCAAGACACTTTACCACAAACTGTTTTGTTATTATTGTACAATACAATGGTCTTGCCATATATATCATATTGCAACATTATTTGGGGATCATGCAATAAATATTTACTAGACCGTATTTATCTCTTACAAAAAAGAGCAGTACGTATAATTTGTCATAAGCCTTTCTTAAGTCATTCTAGACCTTTATTTTTATCTTTGAATATTTTACCTATTTGTCTTTTACATGAATTCCAGCTTGGTGTATTTATGTACTCTTATTATCATAATTTATTACCTATGACTTTTAATAATATGTTTCATGTGCATCAGTATAATACGAGATTTGCCTCTGACACTCGATTAATATATGGCCGTAAATCTTTTTCAAATTCTATATTTTTATATAAAGGACCATTATTGTGGAACAAACTTGCCAATGACATTAAACAGTGTGCAACATTAAGCACTTTTAAAAGAAAATTGAAAATGTATTTAATGCAACAAATTTAAATGCAACAGCCCTCCCTTCCGTTATCCTTTGTAGGTATCCTCTTACCCTTTTTCTATTTCAATGCTCTAGGGTCATCTATTCATAAGTTCTCTGCAACTTTCCTGATGATCCTTCCACTTCATAATTCTTTTCTTTCCTCTCTCTTCTCTTCTTCTTGTTTTTTTTTTTTTTTTTTTTTTTCTTCCATTGTTTGTTTGTTCTCAAACTTACTTTGTACTTATTATTGTAATGATCTATGTAAATTGTACTTGTGTTTATATTGTATTTGCATGTTTTTATGAAAGTGGTTAATAAAATTCAATTCAATTCAATTCAATTCAAATAATTATGCAGCTCTTCCAAGCTACACAGGCTAGGCACACACAGCTGGCCAGCTAGCCCAGTGAGTGTGTATGCAATGTACTGCACTGTGCTGATGTATATATTGCACGCTATACACAATTTTCCACAGCATGCACAATACACTTTTCTTACCTTAGTATAATTTCATTTGGTCATTGTGTGTGGTGTTAATGTGCATTATGATTGCCTGAAAAAAATTGCTATACAAGTTTATCCAATTGCTATACAAAAATTATTTTGGGGTACCTTTTATCCCGATGAAATATTTTGCATAAATAAAAAGCGAAGCAAACCCAATGGACGACATGCCCCAGCACCGCTTCTGTATTAACTGCTGTCTGAAACTGGCTGGGATTGAGCAGGTTAGTTGTTACTGGATGATGATGATCGGTGATGTTGGTTATCAATGATGGTTTGTGCTAATGATCCACAGAACTTGTATGGCATACAGAGATAATTGAAATTTTTTTTTTGGGGGGGGTATAATTATTATACATTATTTAATTGTTTGTCCTTCAACAAAGTCGGTTAAACACTGGATCCTCAGTGCAGATGCAGATGACTATCTGATCTTGGTGGCAGGGCTCAACACTAGCACTTGCCTGCTTGCCCGGGGCAAGTAAAAATTGATTGCCGGGCAAGTAATAAGTAATAATTGTTCAACTACAAGAGAATAATGTAATTTTTTATGTGGTTTAATCTCATTTAGAAGTAAAAGGAAAAATACGTTTTATATTGGGGCAAGTAGAATTTAAAAATATATGGGCCAGTACAAAAAAAGTTATTGTGGAGGTTTGCTTGGTGGAAATATGAAATGAAGCAAACACAGATTGTCTGAAACAACTTTATTTAAACCAAGGCAACTATTATTGACCAAATACATCCTGGTATGAGCAAAAATAATAATTGCAATAGTTAGTTTTTATGAATGAATGGTATTTTTTATCTTCCCCTTGAAGCATACAAAACTTTTGAATATTTTGAAAATGTGTCTGTTAACCAACAAACTTGTTTTTTTATTGTCTTGCAGACTGAAACTCCACGACCAGGTGCAAAACTTGAAGGTGAAGAAGAAACATCGAAGGTGCTATACAGGTTAGTATGATGATGACGATGGTGATGGTGGTGGTGATGATGATGACAAAGGTGTTGATGATGATGATGATGACGACGACGACGACAACGATAAAGGTGTTGATGATGATGATGACGATGATGATGATATTGTGATTATACTGTGAGTGATGTTAATGATGCTTTAATGGTGATTTTGATGATAATAATGCAATGATGATGATGGTGGTGTTGGTGGTAATGATGGTGATGGTGATGATGATGATCATCATGATCAGGTGATGGTGATCATGATCATGGTATGGTGGTGGTGGTGGTGATGATAATGATGATGGTGCCTTTTTTTATCATGCTGGTCTGTGTTTCTTTATTTTCTAGCTCCTGCCATTTCAAGGGTAATGAATTCCAACTTGGCAGTGGCGTCTATCTCCTACCGGAAGCCTACTCATTCAACATCAAGCAAAAGGCTCTACCGACCAAGAAGCCAGTCTCAAAGAAAGATGTGGTGAGTTTCAATTCTATATTTTATTTTCAACAAAGTTTGAACATTTCTAAATGAAAATACTGATGACTCATTTTTGTTACGGGCTCTTGTTTTCATGGCAATTTACATAATGCAGCTCATTTTACAAAAAACAACATAATTTCTTATTTTCGATGTAATATTTCTATGTTGTACAATTTTTCCATTTCATCCAGGACGAAGACCTGTATCCCGAGAACTATCGCAAGAACACAGACTATGTCAAGGGTAGCAACCAGCAATGCCCCGATCCATTCCGCATCGGTGTTATCTCCGCGATCTACTCGACCAAATCGTCACCGAACACGCTCAAGCTGCGTGTACACAAGATGTACCGGCCGGAGGACACGCACAAGGGTCGCACGGCGGGGTATCAGGCGGATCTTAACGTGCTCTACTGGAGCGAAGAGGGTAATACAATCAAACCTATCTATAAAGCAATGACCAGTCTATATCAGCCAACCTATTTATAGTGGCCACTAGAAGAATGTTATAGAACCTGTCTTTAGAGGTCATCTGTCCACAGTAGCCTTTTTCTTGCTTCCATCTGGTGGTCCGACGCTATAGACAGGTTTGACCGTAGCTTTTCTTTATATTTTTATATCTCAACAACAAAAATCCATCTTGTTAATGCAGGGATTCTTTTTTTTCTGTTTAATTATCATTTTGTAGACGCGGTTGTAGAGCTAGCCAATGTTCAAGGGAAGTGCACGGTGGTCTGTGCAGAGGATCTAAACGAGAGTGTGGATGAATACAGCGCCAAAGGATCTCACCGCTTCTACTTCAGAGAGGTGAGGAAAAAATACCATCAACACTGTCAAGACTAGGGGGTGTTTCAGAAAGATCCTAAGTTGGACTTAAAAATTATGGAAAGATGTTAGTTTCCTTGAAAACATTTTGTAAAGTTTTTGTTCAAAAAGCATAAAATGTTGATTCAAATCCTAACTATTTTCTATTATCTTGGAGATTTCATGTTCTTGACGTAAAATTGATAAAAGTCTGAAATACTTGCATTTTTGCTTTTGAATATATTTTATTTCAATGCTACAAATGGCTTTCCATACTTTTAAAGTCCAACTTTGAGTCAAGTTCAACTTAGGATCTTTGTGAAACACTCCCTGGTCTAGAGACCAGAGGCTGGATGTGGGGTCTTAGTTTAAATGTTATGTATTGGTCTTAGGTTAGAAATCTCATGAAATGTGCCTTTTATTATGTGTTTTTCATTTCAAATCATGTTTTTTTATGGCAATGATGATTTTTGCCCCTGTTCTTAACACAATGTTTCCATAAACGCAAAGAATTGCAGCACTTTGATTTGACATCAATGGACCAAGTTAGTTGGCAGAAATATTCTTCACTTCTACACAAGACTAAATAAGTTCTGTCACCTCTGTCAAGACCTACCAACAACAAAACCACTTTGCATTGAGATAAATGACACAAGTGAGTTTTTTGTGCTTGGTAAATGATCATGTATCATCTGTTTTTATCGTCAGGCCTATGACAGTAATTCCAAGTCGTTTGAAGACCCACCAAGCAAGGCACGCAGCACCAAGCTAAAAGGAAAGGTAAGAATAGCAGCAACTTTTTTATGCCTCCGCCAACGAAGTGGCCGGAGGCATTATGTTTTCGGGTTGTCCGTCCGTTCCGTCCGTCCGTCCGTCCGTCCGTACGTCCGTCCGTACGTCCGTCCGTACGTCCGTCCGTACGTCCGTCCGTACGTCCCGTTTTCGTTCTCGCGATATCTCAAGAACCAGTTGACGGATCAATTTCAAACTTGGTATGAGTGTACATATTGGGGTGACAATGATCTGATTAGATTTTGGGGTTCATGAGGTTAAAGGTCAAGGTCACAGGACTCAATATATATGCAAAAATGCCTCGTTCTCGCGATATCTCAAGAACTGGTTGACGGATCAAATTCAAACTTGGTATTAGTGTAGATATTGGGGTGGCAATGATCTGATTAGATTTTGGGGTTCATGAGGACAAAGGTCAAGGTCACAGGAATCAATGTATGTGCAAAAATGCCTCGTTCTTGCGATATCTCAAGAACCGGTTGACGGATCAATTACATACTAGGTATGAGTGTACATATCGGGGGTGCCACTGATCTGATTAGATTTGGGGGGTCATGAGGTCAAAGGTCAAGGTCACATGACTCAATATGTATGCGAAAATGGCTTGTAATTGCAAAATTTCAAGAACTGAATGTCAGATTTCAATCAAACTCGGTACCTGTATCATAAAGAGTCAACGTAGCCATAAAATGTTGGGGTCATGAGGTTGAGGTCAAGGTCACGGGACTCATTATACATGCAAAAAAGCTTGTAATACCAAAATCTCAAGAACTAAATGTCAGATTTCAATCAAACTTGGTACCTGACTGTTTTTTAGGGAGCCATCAAAGATTGGGATCATATGGTCAAGGTCACAGGACTCAAAATATAAGAAAAATTAAATCAGTGCATGTTAATTTGGGCATATTAAAATCGCGTGATAGCGGAGGCATAATTTTCGATTGCGCGCAATCGAAGATCCATCTAGTTTTCTAAGCTATTAACAATTTTATAGTCTTCTTTTGAGACTCGATCTGTTCATAGCTTTATACATAATATACTTTAATTGGATACTTAATTGCATTCTTAGTGGTGGAAGGTGATTGAAGAATGGACATATGAATATTTAAGCAGAATTATAATGTTCATTGTAGTCATCTTTGAGCGAATATTATTTATTGTATTTCAGACAAAAAAAAATGTAAACAGAAAAGAAAATGTGACCCCCCCCCCCCAAAAAAAAAAAATAAAATAAAAAAATAAAAAATAAAGATAGAAGAAAAAAAGAAAAAATAAATAAATAAATAAAACAAATGTGTTTACAAAATATGTATGAATTTATGGAAGTTCTAATAATTATTGTATTTCAGACAAAAAAAATGTAAACAAGAAGAAAATGTGACACCTCTCCCCCCCCCCCCCCCCAAAAAAAGAATTTAAACAAATGTGGTCTCAAAATATGTTTGAATTTCTAATCTGTACAGATGCTCTTTCAACATATACTAGGCTTATTTCATCCAAAAGTAATAAAAAACTATAATAAAACATCTGTGTTTATTTGTTTCAGGGCAAGGGAAAAGGCAAGGGTAAAGTGAAGGGCAAGTCATCTGCTGCTGAGAAGCAAGAGAAATCAGAACCCGAATCGGAGGAAGTTCCATACAAGAAGCTCAAGTGCCTGGATGTATTTGCTGGTTGTGGAGGTTGGTCGGTCTTCTTGCTTAAAATACATTTTTTTCCCCTTCTTTTTTGAGTAGATAAGGATGTTATCAATATACCTAGTGTGCCAGACTTGTATACTTAAAGGGCAATGAAACCCAAGCAAAATGTTGCTTTCATAGTCTTGAATAGATTAAGAAGATTAATCTCTGAAAGTTAGAGCATAATCGGGTAAGAAACAAGAAAACTATGGCTCTTTGAAGATGTCCATTTATTCCTATGGGGAACTCAACTTGGCAACACACTCTGATAAGTGTGTGGACAACTCCCCATATGTTTTGTACACAAATGTTCCAATTTTTACAGTTTTCTTCATAGTCATATTTTTCCATTCCCCGAACTCATGATATGTTATGTATAAAAGCATTCTACAAAACATATGTTGAACTTAAACGAAGGGTAAACATACATTTTTAGAAAATTGAACAAAACTGAAATTTTGTGTACAAAATGTATGGGGAGTTGTCCACAACTTTGCCAGAGTGCGTTGCCAATTTGAGTCACTCGAAGAAATACATGGCTCTTTCTAAAGAGCCATAGTTTTCTTATTTCTTGACCAATTGTGCTCAAATTTTCACAGACTATTCATTACATTTAGTGTCTTATAGTGCATACAACAATTTGTCTGGATTTCATTGCCCTTTAACCCGTTCACTACGAGATTCTGAAATCCCCATAGACTTTGTACATAGCCCACCCGGTTCCTGTAAGCAACGGGTTAACGTTTGTTTATAGAATGGTCTTGCCTTTTAGTTTGATTTTAAAAATGAAAATATGCACAGAAAATAGGGCTTAACGTATAGTGCGAGCATCATTGTTTTATACGGAGACATTTCTTAAAAATTAAGGGTTCTAAAGGTGATTCAAAACAATTGAGAGTATTGTTATGCAAATATACTATTTTCTTTATTCAAAATCACAGGTCTGTCGGAGGGTTTCCACCAGGCGGGTATCTGTGAGAGTAGCTGGGCCATTGAGATTGTGGAACCGGCCGCTCAGGCCTACAGACTCAACAATCCTGGATCCACCGTCTTCAGTGACGATTGCAACGAGCTGCTTCATCTGGCTATGAAGGTAGGGAGGGAGTCATTGGCCTGATTCTCTCATTGGAGTCCATGAGGGTGTTTCGCAAAGATCCTAAGTTGAATTTAACTGTATGTTGGACTTAAAAAGTATGGAAAGCCATTTGTAGCCTTGGAATAAAATATATTCAAAAGCAAAAATGCAAGTATTTAAGACTTTTCATGAATTTTGCATCAAAAACATGAAATCCCCTTGATGATAGAAAATATCAATGTTTTGAATCAACATTTTAAATTTTCAAGTCCAACTTAGAGTTAAGTTCAACTTAGTATCTTTGTGAAACACTCCCCATATGTTATATTTTATACACTTATCCAAACTACTCAAAGTAGTCTGTGGGCTTAATTTAGTTTGTGGATCACCAAAATGATGTCATTGAAGTGCCACCTGTCTAAAGCAGTCAACCTACCGATAGCAGATAAAAGAAAACGATAAGGCATCTGTCTACTATAGATGTAACTTTTCTATAAGTGGCTTCTCTTGTTTCCCCTTAGGTGATATCAATGCAATGCACAGGTTGACTGTATTTAGAGATGACTTTTCCTGTTCCCTTTGGATGGTCACTGTACGCAGGTTATACTGTACATTTTGTTTCTTTTCTTGTAGGGTGAGAAGACGAGTCGAACGGGCCAGAGGCTTCCCCAGAAGGGGGAAGTGGAGTTGCTGTGCGGGGGCCCTCCTTGCCAGGGCTTCAGCGGCATGAACAGATTCAACTCGAGGGAATACTCAAAATTCAAGGTATTTTGTCACCCCTTTTTGCTGCTTTCATCAATGTCATTTTTATATTGTGACCAGTTATTTACAAATAATTGTAATACTAGTGAAAGTTCTATCTAATTGTAAATATGAAAAGAATGTCATTGTCCTGGAGGTCCATGAAAAGTGTAATTGTAAATACCTGAATCAAATTATCTATTGAAATATTAAACATTTCTTTCCATCATTTGATTTCCATTCAGAACTCGCTGATTTCTTCGTACCTGAGTTACTGCGACTTCTACCGTCCCCGCTTCTTCCTGCTCGAGAACGTTCGTAACTTTGTCTCTTACAAGAAGAACATGGTGCTCAAACTGGCTCTCCGCTGTCTGATTCGCATGGGATACCAGGTTTGTTTTAAATTGATTTTTTGTTGAGTTCTGCATACCACATTGTTGGTCAGATCCATCTCTGGTTGACGCAAAATTTTCATATAATAACTAATTATAAATTGGGAAATATTTGTACCCCCCCAAATTAAAGTGAGCTATGTTTGGTTTATTCCGTACTTTCAACAATGTGGTAATCATTGAACAAAAGTACACTGACCATTATCGTCTCGATATTTGTTCTCCTCTCAGTGTACCTTCGGAATCCTACAAGCCGGTCAGTACGGTGTACCGCAGACCCGTCGGCGAGCCATCATCCTCGCGGCAGCCCCCGGCGAGAAGCTACCACGCTTCCCCGAGCCGCTTCACGTCTTCGCGCCGCGTGCCTGCTCCCTCAGCGTGATGATCGGCGACCGCAGGATCGAGTCGAACAATAAGTGGGCGACCTCGGCTCCCTACCGCACGATCACGGTGCGCGACTCGATGTCGGATCTGCCGGCGATCGTCAACGGCGCGAACAAACTGGAGATCTCGTACGACGGGGAGCCACTGTCTGCCTTCCAAAAGAAGGTAGGAGCTATCTATTTAGGAAATTTACAAATGAAAAGTACATTAAAGAAACAAAACAAATGTTGAAATAAGCTCAATGCTCTCAAGATATATCAGGAATTGTTTGTTTGGGCTTTTGGCAAGCCAAAAGAAGTAACACAATGGGCAAGATTATCACAGGTCTCGCAGGGTAAACGTTGAATTTGAGCATGAAATAGATTTATAGATTATATTAAAGTTGTCTTAATTGTCATGATTTGAGTCCTCAGAAAACCTGTTTCTATGTTGCAAATCTGTGATAATCTCAGTTGATTCTTTGATATGAAGAGCCAAAGACAAATATTTATGTAGAACTATGAAATTAAAGTTTTGTAGGTCATTTTTTTTCTGATTCATTATGATTGGTACCAGCCGACCCTTGAAGCACATTCTGACTGCATGAATACATAATAAAGAAAAAATGCAGTTATTAAAACATTTTCTGAACTACTTCTGACCCTCCACAACCAAGAATCATTCAATCTTTTTAAAGAACAATTGAAAACTCGCCGCTTCCAATAATGTAGACCTACATGTACAGCACTTTTGAACAAGTTGTAGATGGAAAATGCACTACATAAATCCATTATTATTATTATTATTATTATGAAGTATTCACCGTTATAATCAAATTTTATGAGATGTATTCACCGTTATTCATTCTTCTTATTTATGCATCTAGATCCGTGGTAACCAGTACCAGCCGATACTGCGTGACCACTGCTGCAAAGACATGAGTACGCTGGTCGCAGCCCGCATGAAGCACATTCCGCTGGCCCCGGGCTCCGACTGGAGGGATCTGCCAAACATTTCGGTCTCGTTGAAAGATGGATCCATGTGTAGGAAACTGTAAGTCCCATGTCTTCATTCTTGTGTTATACTTGTCTTGACTTGCTCTCCCACGGAATGGAGGGACCTTCCAAACGTTCCGGTCTCACCGCAAAATGTCACAATGTCTTATCATCGAAACCAATTCTTCTTTAATATATTCCCCAACGTTTTGATACATATGTTGACCTCCTTATCTCAGTTTTTACCGAGACATAAACATATGTGTACTTTTACGATACTGGAGAGATTTTCATGGATTGACTTTGTGTCTCATATTACCTATCTAAAAAATAACAAGGCCCAAAATAATTGTCCTCATCATATTTGGCATACATGAAAGATATAGCAACGCTCGAAATTAGCATAGGCCCGATGGCCCGGGGCCACCAAAAATTGCTGTCGGGCCAGTAAAAACTCATATTTCCAATGTTTGCTGGCCCGAATCGGGCCACCAAATATTGAAACAATTGTGCACAATGTTATGGTACTTATTGCAAATTTGATACCTCACAGAAAATACATAATTTTTGGTTTAAAAAGAGCAGAAAGAGACGTCAATAATGAACAGTTTCAGTGTTATTTTTTTCTCCCCACAGCTCAAAAAGCTAAAGACGCACATGTTACAGTATGCACATTATGATAATTAGCATTAGTTCTGCCCCCATCCCCCCCCCCCCCCGATCTCCCGTATGAAAAAAGTTGTACACAGTACAGCATGTTCCACTTGGGATAGGAAGAAGGGTATCAAATTAATTCTATTATCATAGAAAAATGATAGAAAATATCAAGAATAATATTTGCTATACTTGTGGAAATAAATAGAGAAATGTTGTCCGATTTGTAAAAGTTAATTTGTATTGTTATGCCTCCGCAACGAAGTAGCCGGAGGCATTATGTTTTCGGGTTGTCCGTCCGTCCGTACGTCCGTCCGTACGTACGTCCCGTTCTCGTGATCGCGTTATCTCAAGAACCGATAAACGGATTTTCACCAAACTTGGGTCATGTATGTATCTTGGGGGGCCGATGATCTGATTAGATTTTGGGGTCATGAGGTCAAAGGTCAAAGGTCACAGAGCTCATTATATATGCAAAAATAGCTCGTGATCGCGTTATCTCAAGAACAGATTGACGGATTATGACCAAACTTGGTAAATGTATGTATCTTGGGGGGCCGATGATCTGATTAGATTTTGGGGTCATGAGGTCAAAGGTCAAAGGTCACAGAGCTCATTATATATGCAAAAATAGCTTGTGATCGCATTATCTCAAGAACGGATTGACGGATTATGACCAAACTTGGTACATGTATGTATCTTGGGGGGCCGATGATCTGATTAGATTTTGGGGTCATGAGGTCAAAGGTCAAAGGTCACAGCTCATTATATATGCAAAAATAGCTTGTGATCGCATTGACGGATTCTGACCAAACTTGGTACATGTATGTTCCTTGGAGAGCCAATGAACTGATTAGATTTTGGGGGTCATGAGGTCAAAGGTCAAGGTCACTTATAGCTCATAATTGTGATATGTCAAGATCTAAAAGACAGAGTACCATCAAAATTGAGTTGACAGAATTAATTCAGTGTACTCTACATGTTGATTTGGGCTTGATATAAATTGCGTAATGGCGGAGGCATCATTTTCGACTGCGCGCAGTCGAAGATCCATCTAGTTTTCCATTATGATTTCCCCCACCCCCGCCTTGCGAATGGAGCATCCCATTTCATCGTGAATTGGAACTGACTCGATCGATCGGGGTTGGCGAGCGGTGTTTAATTTTCAAAGGCCATCAGTGTTTGTTTTCACAAGAATAAAACTCCACAATTTGAAAATATTTCATTTTATGAGGTTTTCAAACAGTAATCTACAAAAAAAGTGGCAACGTCATCTGTCTGAAATGTGAGAGGTATATTTCCAAATTATGAAATTTGTGCAGTAGCGCAGCGGTACTGATTGCCATGCATGTGACTCTGTCAGTGAATGTGATTGTGAAGCCGCGATGTTGTGACTTGCCGATATTTGTTTACGAAGAATCTGATGCGTGTTTGATCAATAAAACACCACAATTTTAAAATATGGCATGTTTTCAGACAACATTGCACAGAATTTTGAGGTCAAAAAACGGTGAGTTTGTCCTCTTCTACCATTTTTGTTTTGTCACAGAACATATGCCGAGGCTACGCCATGGCTATGACTGTGTCTCTTTTGGAAGTGAAATTGTCAATCATAGTTTTACATTCGATCGCTGTGATGTTTTGATGAAGATAATGTGATTAATGAATAAAAAGACCTGACACACTCACATTCATCTTCATTAATGTTTATTTAATTCATTTTGCAAACAAAACAAAGGGTTAAGAAAAAGTAATGTCTAGCCTAGTACGCAGGAACTATGTTATTGTAGTAATTTAATTTTTTTTTTCTTTTTTTTTTTCGGGCCAGTAGATTTTGGTTTCGGGCCACCAAAATTGAAAAAATACTAATTTTACTGGCCCGACCGGGCCACCAGCAAAAAAAGTTAATTTCGAGCGTTGGATATAGTAAAGATAGTATCAGCCTTATTAGAGTTACCATATTTTTTTAGAGACATGGGAACTTCCATAATTGACCCCCAAAAGGACACCAAAATGTGACATTAAATTCAATTGTGTTTTGATACATTATAAATCAATAATATACGCAGGTAACAATGTTTTAGGCCATTAAAACGTTTGAACACATCGTGGGGATGATATACAGCGATTGTGAAGATTTTCAGAAAAAGAGATGATTATTTTTTTTAACCTCAAATCGCTGATAACGTTCGTTACCGGCCGTGTCCGTTTTCATAACGAACGTTCCCTCGCCCAGCACGGGGCCGGGGAGATCTCTTCACGATCACGTACGCTATTATGTAGTAAAGCTTCCCTCAACCAGCAGGGTAAATGCACTTTCAAACAGAAAGGACAATTTGATTTTGTTGAAATCGATATAAAGTATGGAAAAAAATCGTCGTGTCCAAAACATAACGAACGTTCCCTCTAAGATAATTCAATTTTTAAAGTTTGATATCAACCGTTTTTTAATTGTAATTTGATTTTTCTTAATGAATAATAATTAGATATATCAAATCGGCAACGCTACTCATCGACTGAAGCCAGCGAATTGAAGATGTCGACCAATTTTATCCATCGTGTCCCCTTCGCGATATGATACAGCCCGATGTAACGTACGTTCCCCAAAGGTTGTATTGTGAAAAACATCGTTAAAAATCAGGCCTTATTTCTTGCCATCGGAGGTCCATCCATCAGTTCATCATAAGGTAAGACTTCAAACCCCACAAAAAGTCAATTTCTATTTGATATTTGTGTAATTTTTTTAGTAAAAAGCGACATTTCCGTCGCGTCCCTCTGCTATCACTTGCATTGCACTTTTCTGGATTTCGTGTCCACCATAACGTACCGTTCCACATTTGCGAAGTCGTGAAGATTTTATTGTTTGCTCGTTTGTTGAATCAGTCGTAAGTTTATTAAAAATACAAATTAATTATAATAATACATTTGAGAATAGTTATTATACCATATGTCGTTTACTAAATTATTTTTGATTTTGAAACGTTCGTTACATGGACACGGTTATTGCCGGCAGAACGATTTTACCGTTGTGTCCACCGGAACGAACGTTCTCTTTGTTTTGTTTTAAGTGGCTTCTCCGCAATTAACGTCGTTTTTATCGATCTTGAAAGAGATTTTCAGCACTTAATTTGTGTTTCCAACTATGGTTGTATCTTATTTTGAACGTGTGTAGAAACCTTTAGAGTAAATGAACCCGTATTTCTCGTTCGTTATTGAGGACACTACGGTGGTCATGGTGGTTCGTGTCCATTGTAACGATGGTTCCAATTTGTTGCATTCCCCTCATTCAACCACTGTCCGATGTCTTTTATTTCAATAATACGCATATATTCCTATAGGGAATTAATTTGTTGACATAATGTAGTTGCCTCTATGTGTGTATGATGTCCCGAAGAACAATAATATTGTGTAGCATCCAGCACGAAAATGCACTAGTGGGACTAACATTGTGTAGTCCCATACATTCCTTTTTATGTTTGTCAAGTTAGACATTGCACCTTTGTTGTTCTTAAACTGTATTTTAAGGATAGTGGAGCCCGTTTGAATGTTTTTTTAAGGCTCTGAATTAAAAATAGACCCCCCTTAACCCGTTTCTTCTTGGAACCGAGTTAATACGGGCCCCGTGCAACGTACTCACACCCGGGACCCAACTATATTCGGTTCCGAAAATACCACACTCATTACACTATTTAATCGTCTAAAAAGTTATATTCTGAATGGAGACATACTGAATGTGTTATATCACCTGAAAGCTAATAAAGTAAGCTATCGAAATATCTCAAACTTGTGACGTATCATAAGTTCTACAGCAATTGGTAACTATATAACGTATGTAATGTTCGTAATTTTACTTACAATCTTGACATAATTTCGTACAGCGGTGAATGTACGATGTACCAGCCAAAATTTAGAGAAATTGTAGGGGCAGCAAAATCTTCCGTGTGTGCGCGCCATGCCTATTGAGATTGTACGTGTACTGCGATCTTCACTGAGCTATAGAATACATTTGTATACAACCTTTTGTGCGTGTACCACCTTTGTGAAGCCGTAACCGTTCAGATGTGCAGTGTGCATTGATTATACATACGCAGTGATTTTACCATTACATGACTGTATACCACTGTCATTGCACTCGCGTGTACTTCATCATACCGTTATTCACCGCATGCGTACGTCAGACATTCTTTTTCATGAATATATATAGCGATCGCGTGAACTTAGTCAGCTGGGACTTTGATTTATCTAGTTTGTTTTGAGTTTTGAATTTGACTTTCGCCACAGTTGTTATGATGATGATTAATGACGATGATAATAATTATCGTGATGATATGAAATTGATGACGATGATGACGATAATAATTATCGTGATGATATGATATTGATGACGATGATGATGATGATGATGATAATAATTATCGTGATGATATGATATTGATGACGATGATGATGATGATGACGATAATAATTATTGTGATGATATGATATTGATGACGATGATGATCATGATGATGATGATAATTATCGTGATGATATGATATTGATGACGATGATATTATTGTGATGATATGATATTGATGATGATGATGACGATAATAATTATTGTGATGACGATAATAATTATCGTGATGATATGAAATTGATGACGATGATGATGATGACGATGATAATAAATATGATGATATGATATTGATGACGATGATGATAATAATTATTGTGATGATGACGATGATAATAATTATCGTGATGATATGATATTGATGACGATGATGATGAAAAAAAAAAAAAAAAAAAATTGTGATGACGATGATAATAATTATTGTGATGATATGATATTGATGATGATGATGACGATGATAATAATTATTGTGACGATGATAATAATTATCGTGATGATATGAATTTGATGACGTTGATGATGATGACGATGATAATAAATATGATGATATGATATTGATGACGATGATGATAATAATTATTGTGATGATGACGATGATAATAATTATCGTGATGATATGAAATTGATGACGATGATGACGATAATAATTATCGTGATGATATGATATTGATGACGATGATGATGATGATGATGATAATAATTATCGTGATGATATGATATTGATGACGATGATGATGATGATGACGATAATAATTATTGTGATGATATGATATTGATGACGATGATGATCATGATGATGATGATAATTATCGTGATGATATGATATTGATGATGATGATGATGATGACGATAATAATTATTGTGATGACGATAATAATTATCGTGATGATATGATATTGATGACGATGATGATGAAAAAAAATAAATAAAAAAATCGTGACTTTCGCCACAGTTGTTATGATGATGATTAATGACGATGATAATAATTATCGTGATGATATGAAATTGATGACGATGATGACGATAATAATTATCGTGATGATATGATATTGATGACGATGATGATGATGATGATGATGATAATTATCGTGATGATATGATATTGATGACGATGATATTATTGTGATGATATGATATTGATGATGATGATGACGATAATAATTATTGTGATGACGATAATAATTATCGTGATGATATGAAATTGATGACGATGATGATGATGACGATGATAATAAATATGATGATATGATATTGATGACGATGATGATAATAATTATTGTGATGATGACGATGATAATAATTATCGTGATGATATGATATTGATGACGATGATGATGAAAAAAAAAAATTGTGATGACGATGATAATAATTATTGTGATGATATGATATTGATGACGATGATGATGATGACGATGATAATAATTATTGTGACGATAATAATTATCGTGATGATATGAAATTGATGACGTTGATGATGATGACGATGATAATAAATATGATGATATGATATTGATGACGATGATGATAATAATTATTGTGATGACGATGATAATAATTATCGTGATGATATGAAATTGATGACGATGATGACGATAATAATTATCGTGATGATATGATATTGATGATGATGATGATGATGATAATAATTATCGTGATGATATGATATTGATGACGATGATGATGATGATGACGATAATAATTATTGTGATGATATGATATTGATGACGATGATGATCATGATGATGATGATAATTATCGTGATGATATGATATTGATGACGATGATATTATTGTGATGATATGATATTGATGATGATGATGATGACGATAATAATTATTGTGATGACGATAATAATTATCGTGATGATATGATATTGATGACGATGATGATGAAAAAAAAAGAAAAAAAAAATCGTGACTTTCGCCACAGTTGTTATGATGATGATTAATGACGATGATAATAATTATCGTGATGATATGAAATTGATGACGATGATGACGATAATAATTATCGTGATGATATGATATTGATGACGATGATGATGATGATGATGATAATAATTATCGTGATGATATGATATTGATGACGATGATGATGATGATGACGATAATAATTATTGTGATGATATGATATTGATGACGATGATGATCATGATGATGATGATAATTATCGTGATGATATGATATTGATGACGATGATATTATTGTGATGATATGATATTGATGATGATGATGATGATGACGATAATAATTATTGTGATGACGATAATAATTATCGTGATGATATGAAATTGATGACGATGATGATGATGAAGATGATAATAAATATGATGATATGATATTGATGACGATGATGATAATAATTATTGTGATGATGACGATGATAATAATTATCGTGATGATATGATATTGATGACGATGATGATGAAAAAAAAAAAAAAAAAAAATTGTGATGACGATGATAATAATTATTGTGATGATATGATATTGATGACGATGATGATGACGATGATAATAATTATTGTGACGATGATAATAATTATCGTGATGATATGAAATTGATGACGATGATGATGATGACGATGATAATAAATATGATGATATGATATTGATGACGATGATGATAATAATTATTGTGATGATGACGATGATAATAATTATCGTGATGATATGATATTGATGACGATGATGATGAAAAAAAAAAAAAAAAAAAATTGTGATGACGATGATAATAGTTATTGTGATGATATGATATTGATGACGATGATGATGATGACGATGATAATAATTATTGTGACGATGATAATAATTATCGTGATGATATGAAATTGATGACGATGATGATGATGACGACGATGATAATAAATATGATGATATGATATTGATGACGATGATGATAATAATTATTGTGATGACGATGATAATAATTATTGTGATGATATGATATTGATGACGATGATGATGATGACAATGATAATAATTATCGTGATGATATATTGATGACGATAATAATTATTGTGATGATATGATATTGATGACGATGATGATCATGATGATGATGATGACGATGATAATAATTATTGTGATGATATATTGATGATGATGATAATAATTATTGTGATATGATATTGATGACGATGATGATGATGATGACGATGATAATAATTATTGTGATGATGATGATGACGATGATAATAATCATTGTGATGACGATGATAATAATTATCGTGATGATATTGATGACGATGATAATAATTATCGTGATGATGATGACGATAATAATTATCGTGATGATGATGATATTGATGACGATGATGATGATCACAATAATGTTGATGGGGAGGATGACGACGATGATGAACACGATAATGGTTGATGATGATGATGACGATGGTAATAATTATCGTGATGATGATGATGACGATGATAATAATTATCGTGATGATGTCATCATCATCATCATCAGATGCTTCAAAGTAGCGCATCAAAAGATCGAGTCTTTTGTGTTTGGATTTATGTGGAACAGACAATATAACGTTTACTTCCTTCGGAATAATACACGCCTACCCACGCGCCCCCCGCCCAGTATTTTGTCTATTGATATACAACCACAGTCTCTATCAACATCTAGCCCATCTAAAGCAAAGTTTTGAATACTTAAAAACGCTTACGCCGAAAAAAAAATCGCTTGGAAGAAGTGTTTTCTTTCTTTTCGGGTAACGCGACAACATAATAACAACATGATGATCTAGAGCTAGAAGCAGGATGTCTTTTGTGTCTTGATTTCTGTAGATCGAGTCACGCCCAACAATAGACGCCCAACCACACACGCAACGCCTAATACGTCTATAGTGTATGCCTCTCCGCTCTTTTATCTTTACTGCAGTGCCCGCCCTGTTTTTAATCCCCCTGCATAGTGCCGAACAAAATCACACGTAAAATTTATTGACATACAATACCCCCTATAATAGCTAATTCTATGGTTCGTATAATTTGCTACATATGCTTCATAACATTGAAAATTTTACCATTATTATCATATTTGTGTCGGCTGTCAAGACAAAGCGCCGACAAGCATTTGTAATAATAATTTATACTAATTCCTCCCAGGTACCCACCAGGGATGAGAGCCGCAAATGTATCAAGCCTTTTTGTTTACGATAGGTTGTTTGAGAACCCCTTATAAAGCGAAATAAAGCGAAAATATAAAGCAGGGAAGGGGATGGGGTACAGCCCCAGCCCCCCCTCCCCTCCCCCCGGAAGTTTTGATAATTACAATTCAGGCAAACCATGTCATATTCGGGCAAAATCGTGTCTTAGTGCAAAATGGCGTTATTTTCTGTCAAAACCATATTCGTAATAAACTAAACACAAACACAAAACTGTTTTTCGGACATCAAATGATATCTATTTTCTTCCCTTTTTTTGTTTTGCTTGTCAGGTAAATAGTCGGGTAGGACTTTACAATTACGTTACCAACCCATACACTGGCAAGAAAGAAGCCAATACTCTCAAGAGTTTTCTGAACTATCCAATTATCAAACATAATAGCAAATGAAAACAATCTAAATCGTTGCACTGCTCGTTTTTGAAAATGATACAGAAGAAAACAAATATTAGTTATTGATCGGAATAACTAGCAGCCAAATAAAGTACATGTAGAAGGAATCGGGTACGAACGGTATGATACACATTTATTCATCAATTTATCTGATTATTGTAACACATTTTTAAATTTTGTTTATATCGGTCGATTCATAGATAATTGTTTACATTTTCATTTGTTCTTAGCATGGACCTCAACACCCATTGCTAGCTTTTTTTTTTTATAGCGAGCTTGTTTATAAATGCTACATTACCAATACCTCATGATAGCAGGTGCATTATAGTACAAACATGAACATACATGCCACGCACAAACTTCATATTACACAGTCTGTAGAAATGTATAGAAGCATACATTTCTTCTCCCGGAATCTTCTGTAAAAGTTATTTGTTATAATGTGGAATTGTGTTATGTAAACAATAACGTTGAGAGAATGTGAGGTATCGACAGAGATCTGTAAGTTATTTATTGTCGATAAACAAACAATTCGTCAGTCATGATCAGTACTCGAACTGCCATATAAATTGAACTGGCACTGTCGGGCCCAGCGCGGCCGGTAGTGCAGCGCTGGGCTCACGGCGGTCTACAGACATACGGGTGTACATCGCATGTTGTGATATGACTACTATTTTATTACGTAATCGCGCACTGCGATAACGAGACGAGCTAGCTCGCCGATCCTTGCTCTCTGGTGCCAAGGGAAATAATGAATAGCGCATGCGCGGAAGACGACACAAGAATGAGCTCTGCTAGCTCAAGCCAGCGGACACGCGTTCGTAAAAATCGATTTCTCTGCACGCACACACGGCCGCTGGTCTTTTGTGTGGAGGCCTTGGCTCGTATCAGTGAAAAGAATCTCGTTTTGGGGGTCGATATGTGGGCTTTTATTTTCGGAAGCAACGGGTTAAAAGTATAAAGGCCTTAATTTTCCATTAAAAAAATAAAAATCAAAGACAAAGACCAACTTTATTTTCCCTCTGTTGAATCAATGGAAACTTTAATTGCTACCAGTTGGGGGCTGCACCAAATCTTAAATTTTCTTTTTTTCTGCCTCCTATTCCTTTCCTGAACATGCTCCACAAATATCCCTTTTTTAAATTAAAGGGATGAATGAGTTTTGGTAAAGAGGGCGTTACACTAAATATTTTTTGTGAAATAATGAAAATAAAACATATAGATTTCTTTTTAAATGCTTCCCCCTTTCAAAAAATTGCTAAAAGGGTTCTTAGATAGTTGTCGGTTATCTCTATCCAATCACTATAATTATAACAACGTCACGTGCACTATATTTTAAAAATTTAATATGGTTGAAACTGATGAGATGAGTGTTGAGAATACGAGAACGCCTTTTTAACGGCTCTTTTTGAATGATAACGGGCTATTTATTTAGTCATTTGTATTGTTTGATTTCTTTAGAGCATGGTGGAGTTTTAACTATTAATAGTTTTTAATGTAATAGTGCTGGTTTTGCTTACTAAAATTTGTTTGTCTTTTACCAGGACTCAACTATCCCTTTAGACCCGACTTATTGGTATGCAACGTTGCCGATTTGGAAGGGAAAAAATCTGATAATTTTTTAATATGTTGCCATTTAATTCTTATCCAACACAGATGAAACTGAGGAAGAAACAAGGTGATCATGGAGAGGACCCAGCTTCATCATCAGTGGGCCTACAGGCAGATGGAAAAGGAAAAGCAAAGATGAAAAAGTCAAAAGAAGAAAGACAAAAGGAATACAGAATGAAACTAAAAGAAGATCCAGAGAAGTACAAGAACCACCTGGAGACGAGTCAGATGCGGAGTAAGCTGTGGCGGCTTGAAAGGTCAGAAGCAGGAAAAGAAAAAGATTGTCAGCTTGGAAGGGAACGAGCCCGCAGGTTCAGGGAAAGGAATTCTGGATCTGGAAAGTCATCTGGAACTGCAGCGAGGAAGACACGGAGGGGGAAATCTGCTCAAGCTGATCAGTGGAGAGAACAAAAGAAAAAACATAGGGCTGGAATGACTGTGCAGAAAAGACGGCGAGTTAATGAAAAGAGGCGGGAACACTGATATATCAAACTTTTGTTATAACAAGGTAATTTTGCCAGTCACATTTCTTTGTATTTTTTTTTTAGCCCTGATATAACAAGGTTATTTTCTTGACCCCAAAGGAGTGTGTTATAACAAAGTTTCACTGGATTAGGAAGAAAGTTTATACACAACATCAAATTAATGCTTTTAAATCTATAACTAAACAAATGCAAAGAAAAAAACATATATATATTATATTTCTTCTTTTTTCTGTTGACATTGCAGGTTCTGGAAATTGTAGGAGAGGAAGTTCATCTCAAGTACATGAAGAAGCGTGCTGGAGACCTGTATATCTGGCCAACCATCCCAGATGCTTCATTTGAGTTGAAGACAAGTATCGTCTGCAGAGTCAACTACCCACAGTTGGCAACCAAGCGAGATCAGTTCTGTTTCTTTCCAGAGGATCTGCAGAAGATAAAACAGTGAAAGTGATTACTTTCCTCCTTCCTACACTCATGACTTCCTTTATATCAACTTTCTTCTCTCTGTTATTCATATTTTGCTCAACTTTTCTCTGTTTTTGTTTGTGTTAGTTAGCACAAGGTTTGCATGATATATTTGTGTACATGTAATGTTGTAATCCACCATCTATTTATAGGATCTTCAGGCACTAGTTGGCGATATTTGTGTTAATTCAGTAAAATTTGTAGATTCGGTAGGATTATAATATTGGGGTTTAGTAACTCACATTCATGTAGATTTCTTGGTGACTACAGCTAGTATGAGAACTACAGATCACTGATGGACACCAAAGTAACATATGTTGATATTTTGCTAATATACTCACAAGAAATAATTTGATATAGAAATGTAATACAGATGCAAGAATATTAGTGAGTTAAATTATATTAGATGTATTGTAAACATGCAACAATTAGCAGTATTTAAGTATGTTAAATTTTTAAATATTGGAGAAATATTAATTTATATGTAATTGCAACAAATATAAGTGCATTATGTATCCCCCACACAATTCAATCACTTAGTTGTACTTCTCTGGTGATTATATTTCATTATCTTTTATAAGTAGTAAGATGATTTATTTTAATGGCGTAACTCTATCAAACTCCCTAAAGATATATGTTACTGTATTTGATTTGTTTATTTGGTTAGGCACATAATACAATTATTCTCTTGAAATTATATAACTTACTATGAATGACCTACTTGACTAGGATTCTTTAGAAAAATACTTCTTATTTTAATCTATGCGCTATTACCCTATTACTTCTTCTCCTTCTCCATTTCTCTTTTCTTCTCCTTCTCTCCCCCTTCTTTTTCTTCTTCTTCTTCTTCTTCTTCTTCTTCTTCCTCTTCACCCTCTTCGTCCTTTAAGCCTTTCTCTTCTTTTTCTTCGCCGTCCCTTATTTCCCCCTCCTCTCTTCATCTCGTTCTTCTTCTAATATTCCTCATTTTCTCTCTATTCCACCTGATTATAGATTGAGTATTTATTTATATTCTAACTACCTACCACTACTATTGTCAATGTTAGAAAATTTGCGTTTATCAAATGTATATTATTTTGACATGATTTTGAATTTGCTTATTTATGTACTTTGTTTTGTAAAAGATGCACTTTGTCCATTTTGATGTTTTAAAATGTATTTTTATCATGTACAATTCGGCTATGCCGCGAATCATGATTTTTGAAATAAACTATCTATCTCATCTATCATGTTCCTTTACGCATATTGTGTATTCCAGTGCAGTTTTGTGTATTCCAGTGCAGTCCTTTACGTATATGTTCCTTTACGCATATGTTCCTTTACGCATATGTTCCTTTACGCATATTGTGTATTCCAGTGCAGTCCTTTACGCATATGTTCCTTTACGCATATTGTGTATTCCAGTGCAGTCCTTTACGTATATGTTCCTTTACGCATATGTTCCTTTACGCATATGTTCCTTTACGCATATTGTGTATTCCAGTGCAGTTTTTGTCTACTACTTGCCGTTGTATTTTTATCTCATTGCCACATTAACTTATTGCCATGACTTCTCAAGTTTCAAATAAAGTTTGTTTTATCTCATTTGAATCAGTTTTAATTTTGGCCTCCTCTGTCACACTTCTATGTCTCAGTATTGTAGAAGTACACATATACTTTGGCAACTGTCATCACCTCCATCTAATCAAACAACATTAGGGTCTCGCTGAAAAATATCTCAATGTCTTATCCTTTCATCATCGTGTTATGATATCGCATAATTTTTTTGTATCTTTCCCAATGTTTGAAAACATATCGTTGACCTCCTTACATTAGTTCTTACTGAAAAATAAACATATACTCTGGCAACTCTCATCATCTCCATCTAATCAAACAAAGTTGTGCTTCCTTCTAATTTTTATAATTTTTATAACTTTTCAGGCGTTACACCCACCGAGACAAGAAGAATGGCAAGTCGTCGACGGGCGCCCTCCGTGGCGTGTGCTCGTGCGCCGAGGGTGAAGCCTGCGACCCCTCGGACCGTCAGTTCAGCACCCTGGTCCCGTGGTGCCTGCCACACACCGGCAACCGCCACAACCACTGGGCCGGGTTGTACGGACGTCTGGAGTGGGACGGCTTTTTCTCGACTACGGTTACCAACCCCGAGCCCATGGGGAAGCAGGTCAGTATATTTATTGATTTCATTTGTAAGATCATCTTATTGCAAAGTGATTTTGATAGTACTTTAGTTTTAAATCTTTACGTTACGGGGCCCTGCCATGATTAACCTCCCAGAGGAGACTTGGTTTCTATGAGATATACTTATTTAAACCCAGCCATTTTAATGTGTATGTTATGAGTGAGTGTAATAAATATAGCATTAACTAGTTTGTGTTGTTGGTTTGGCCGGATGAATTGAAAAAAGTAGAAGGGAATTTCCAAAACATCTCTCATTTATGCTCGCCTTTCATCATTGATTTGTTTTTTTGATGGCACTGGTCAAGGATTTGTTGTTCTTCTTGTCTCAGTGGGTGAAAGAGGATGAATGAAACAAAATTATGTTTAAAGTGCTTTATCCTGGAGAATTTGGTTTTAACTTTGTATTTTATTCTCATGTAGTAGGGATGCGGACTTAACCCCAAGCAGCACCGAGTGGTGAGCGTGAGGGAGTGGGCTTGATTGCAGGGATTCCCAGACTCATACTGTTTCTATGGAGATATTCCCTGTTAGCCATTGTATTGTTGTTAGTCATTTATTTGAAGAAATCTAAAATAAAACTTTGTATTTTCTTTTCCTGTAGGGCCGCGTACTACACCCTGAGCAGCACCGAGTGGTGAGCGTGAGGGAGTGCGCGCGATCGCAGGGATTCCCAGACACCTACCGTTTCTATGGCAGCATCCTAGACAAGCATCGACAGGTGAGTAAAACAAATTCTTGCGCGTTTCCCAAAATTCACCCATTCGTCAATTGAATCCTGCAAAAGTTTATATGGCTATTGCATGCATTTTTAGTACTAATGATAATGCTACCATGAATACTTGGTGGGTTTATTTGTGACATTTTGAAATTGCCCTACATTTTCACAATTTTCAAAACATATATATTCCATATTAATCTTCTTTTTTTTTGCGTGTACATGATTCTCGTTACAGATTGGTAATGCAGTTCCCCCTCCAATGGCCGCCGCGATCGGAGAAGAGCTCAAGACCTGTCTGCGTGCGAAGACGATAAAGGAACGAGAACAGGCTGCCAAGGAAGAAGATGTGAAGAAGGAAGAGGTCAAGAAAGTAGAGGTCAAGGAGGAGGAGGAGGAGAGGATGGATTAGACACCATTTTGCTCTTCTGTCAATCTTTGGTTTCACGAAATGCTATCAAATGAAGATCCAAAGATAATGGAAGAGGCGGAGAAGTAGGAGGTCAAGGAGGAGGTCAAGAAAGAAGAGATGGAGGAGGAGGAGGAGAGGATGGATTAGACACCATTTTGCTCTTCTGTCAATCTTTGGTTTCACGAATTACTATCAAACAAGGATCCGAAGATAATGGAAGAGGTGGAGAAGGAGGCGGTCGAGGAGGAGGAGAAGATGATGAATTAGACACCATTTTGCTCTTCTGTCAATCTTTGGTTTCACAAATTACTATCAAACCAGGATCCAAAGATAATGGAAGAGGTGGAGAAGGAGAAGAGGATGGATTAGACAACTGTTTTGTTCTTCTGTTGAAGATCAAGTAAGATTAGAGAATAAACTGTAAGCAATGTTATAATATGTTTATGAACAAGTCAGATATGAGGAGGATGAAATAAACCGAACACAAAAAGTAACTTCACCCCTAAGCAATTGCCCATAATTTCATAACCGATTATTGTTTCAAGACGTCATCGTACCACAATATTGGCACAGTTGTTATGTTCGATATGTGCGATATTCATCACTTTATGGCTGAATGAGCACAGATTCTAGACAAAATGGCCCAATTCAAAAGTCACAAGGTATTGCGCGTGCCTGTACATTGTTGTGAATCCGCACATGTGGCGGAATGCATTGATCATGGTTTATGAAACAATGCTGTTTGATATTCCATTCATTTTGATTTTTTGATGGCACATGTGGTAAGATGCATTAATTGCAACTGTAAAACAGTGCATTTTTTAATTTTCCAACTGTCAATAATTTGTAATGATGATAATACATTTGCGAATTTTGAAATATGACTATTTTTTCTGTAATGTGTGCTCACTCAACCATGGATTAATGGTTACCTCTTATTTTTGCACATTGTTTTCCTAACTACCATATGGATATATTGGCAAGACGAAATCTTGAAACGATTCTTGGTTATGAAATTATGGGCAATTGCTTAGGGGTGAAGTTACTTTTTGTGTTCGGTTTAGATACCATTTTGCCATATCGAGAACCTGATGGGTCCAGTATTATCTCTGTTGGGAATCAACAAAATCTGTGAATGGGCTTTAGAAGTCAACAAGATTTATTATTGGAAAGCCTGCCATCGAAATATTCTGATTTCTCTGCGATGCATGGGCATGTTTTGAGGTCATAATGGTTTGATTATTTTGTTCCTTGTACGAGAACTCTTTTATAAAAATGTACACTTTCTGTTTGTAATTGTGAAGCTATCATTTAGTGTTGTGTGGTAATTTCATATGTCTTCCAAACATTTTTGTTTTGTTCCCAGATTTTTACAAAGAAAATCATTCAAATTTCCTCAGTTTGGAAAAAAAAAAAGTTTACATATCTCTATGTCTACATTCTATGAACTTAATATATGTTTGTCAAATCGTCACTGTCATATATTTTCATGGAATGATTTATGTTGTTGTTGTTGTTGTTGTACAGAACTACAGATGTAAATATTGTTATGTTCCAGTAATTTGAGAATAAATGTTTGTTGGCAGTATCAGTATTGTCAGAACCTCTTGAACAATTTATTTGATTATATTGTATTAACAAAATAAGTGATGCATAGATCTATAAGGCATTTAAAATAATAAAAAATCCATGTTTGAATGCGCGTGCATCAAGTAATTCAACAAATATATTTCTGCGAGGTGCCCATTAACTCCACCATTTGGCATTTACTAATGTAAGTAATTTATTAAATACTGTGTTCTTCTCTTTCTTATTAACTCTGTATAAACCCAAGATGAAATATTGTGTCCACTTCCACCAAATTAGCTTTTACTAAATATTGTGTATTACATTGTATGGGCCATTATGGTACAGTTTTGACCTCACGATTTTTGATTAGAAATATTGTATTGCTTATATTCGAATAATGAATTTCTTTAAATGTAATTTATTGTTAAGTGGTTGTAATACCAGTGCTGTAAACAAATACCTGTATCAATTTTTAAATTAGACATTCAAACTATGCATTTAAATTAAAATGTTGACATGTATATAATGGAATCTGCAAATGAATCCCTCACTGTTACAACGTTGCCAAGTTACTCTGCTCTTCCACATCTTTCCATATGCAATATTTCTTTCATCGCCCACATTGAGTCAAAGAGCCAAAGTTTTCTACAAGTTTTCAAAAATATCCAATTATTATTGTAAATACTATTACAATTAATTGCCAATCAACAAGGAACGATATAGATGTTGCCATAGTACATGTATGTGTATAGTTTGACATTTACAACAATATGACAAGTTTCATGAAATAGCACAGATATTTAGAATAAATGGGCATTATTTCTATCAAGGTCAAGTCTTCCAAACCCCGTTCCCTTCGAGTTTGTGAAATCCCCATAAACTTTTTGCACAACCCACCCAGTTCCCATAGGCAATGGGTTAAATGCATTCCAAATGTACATCTATACTTGTGACAGTTAATGTTTATGTGTATGTCCCTTTTTAGCTGATTTTCAGACTGTTTTATATATATGCAGTATTATATCCAAGGGGCAAAGTTATGTGCATAATTTGAAATTTTCTCCAAATGTAGTATACACGTTCAATGTCTAATGTTGCGACATCCCGAAAAATGTTTTGTAGACAAGAGAATTATAATAACTGTTGTAAAAAAAAAGAAAGAAAAAAATTCAATGGATTCATGAGTGGACATAATTTAAACAGTTCTTTTGTAATTCTGACTTCCAGCATTGTGAATACAGGGAAACCCCGTTATAACGAGGGAGTCGGGACTATCAATATTACCTCTTTATAACCGGAATCTCGCTATAACCGAGCTCGTTATAAGCAGAGCATTATGGCATTGGAACAATCAGGACCAAAGGATTCTCCTCGTTATAAACGGTACCTCGTTATAAGCGAGCTCGTTATAACGGGGTTTCCCTGTACTTCCATGTTGTGTTTTTAATATCACTGTATTTGTAAAATAAATCACATTTATACATCAAAGAGAATGACTGTCTATAATCATATTTTTGAAGTTGATGGGGTAATTACTAATTACTGCAAATCAACCATTATTTCACAGATAATGTGGTTTGAGAAATATGGGCTTTATTTGAAGCTTTGTCCCTTCCAACAAAAGCATATCATTGAGTTTGGAAAAAGCATTGTGAAATCGCTCGACTTTTTAATAAGTGTTGTGTGATTGTGTGTGCTTGCATTTATGTCATAAGTTGTCCTTGATTGTGAGTGGGGAATGAAAAATGTTTTGTGACTTTTGTCTTATGGCTTTATGGGTAGTACAGTTTTGGTAAGGCAGAGCTTTAGTAACCAAAACCTACATAATAACATTACAAACTAATAGTAAACAAATACAAACTCCACCATGCTCAAAAGGTATATAAAATTACAAACGACTAAGTAAAAAGCCTGTTATCATTCAAAAAGAGACTTGTTTGAAATAATGATTAAATAGAGAAATAACTATTTCAAAACCTATTTGTAAATTTTTGAAAAAAGTGTGAGCAGTTGTAAATTTCTTAAAAAATAGTAGAATAAATCTGGGGCCCAGAGTTATTCCGACCGGATATATATTTATTGATATTTCAGCCATTTCTGAACCGATTTTGATCAAATAAAGTTTATTCTGCCATTAAAATTGTATGCTCTTTCAAATTTTACACTCGGTTTTTCATTATCTCACAACAAATTATTTTGTGCAGCGCCCTCTATACCAAAACTGAACTACCCCTTTAAAACTAGGGAGCACCATTCGTTATCTGATGGAGAAAGATAAACACTTTTTACCTTTTAAAATAATGTTGAAGCTACACATTTGCTAAAGACACCAGGTACGAACCTTCATAATATTGTGCTCTCAGATGGTGAATGTATTTGGTGCTGCTGGTTAACAATAGCAAGCAGCAACAGCCGTAGCATTCAAAATTAACACATTTTGTCTCCACACTTTACCTTTTTTCCACTTTTTACTTCTTTGAGTGGCATTTAAACCATGGTTTACATACAACTGTATAAGCCTCTTGCAAATTTCTTCTTATGTGTATGTATGTCTTCTGGTAGGACTATGTAATAGCCAGAGAAAGTCAATGTTATTTTAAAAGTAAGATTTAGGGTTGTAGCCTGAACTGAGGTTCGCAACCAAATTTAGTCCCCTAGAACCTGATTTAGAACCCTCTTTCAATTTTTGAAGTAATAGAAATGCACAAATACTAATTCTGAAAGGTAACACATTTAATTTGAAATATCCTAAAACAGCAATATCAATCTTCCTCTCCAATTTTCATGCCAATATTCCTGAATTTTATTTAAATTCAAGCCTATTTTTTAAAAGGAAATTTATGGGATTTTGACACTGAAATCAAATTGCAGCAGTGGTTGTGTAGATGAGCTACAATCATAGAGAGCGCCAGCTACAGGCAATATCATGTATAGTATTCACAGGATCAAGGGTACTTCCTCCTCATCCTTTCTCCTCCGCCTTGCACTCCTACTTCTCCTTGTCTTCCTCCCCCTTTCCCTCATCTTGTCCTTGTTCTTCATCATCCCTCCTCTCCTACGACATCTCACCACCACCAACATGACCACTACGAACAACATCTCACCACCACAACCATCCTACCAATGCACAACCACCATCACCACCACCACCAACACGACCACCAGCACCACCATCATCACCACCACCACCACCACCACCTCCACCACCGCCACCACCACCAACATGACCACCAACAACATTAAAAACAACCCACCACCACCAACCACAACCATTATCACCAACACCACCAACAACAACACCACCAACAACAACATGACCACCGCTACCATCTCACCACAACCACCACCACCACCACCACCATGACCACCAAAAACACCCCCACCACCATCCCCCTCCACCACCAACACCAACACCACCACCACCACCACCACCACCACCTTCACCTCCACCACCACCACCACCACCACCTCCACCACCACCTCCACCACCACCACCACCACCACCACCACCACCACCACCACCACCACCACCACCACCACCACCACCACCACCACCACCACCACCACCACCACCACCACCACCACCACCACCACCACCACCACCACCACCACCGCCCCTACCACCAACAACAACATAACAAACAACACAACAACATAAAAACCACCCCACCACCATCTCACCACCACCACCATCTCACCACCACCACCACCACCAGTATGCATGTGCACAGTAGCATCTCGCGCGCTACCAATCGAATGAGCGCCACCTGTGAAAATTATAAATCCCACCTGTCGTCTGCGGAGCGACGGTGCACCGTAGGTACCATTGCTGGTACGTAGGTACAGTACAGTAGTTGTGATAATTTCCTCATAGACCGCGTACCGTATTGATGTGTGCGGAACGTAACTTGTGAATAGGATACGATTGGACAGTTAATAACATACTTCTAAACAAATCGGATTATTTCATAAACGATGGATTCATCTTCGTGCAGCCCGGCCCCAGCTCGAGTTGAAGGATGGCTGGAGGTGTTCGGTAAGTTTCACAACTTTTTAGACAATTTTGAAACTTTTATCGCAGATCTAGTGAGGTGGTTTGATCGAGCAATTGGAGACCATTACATAGAGGGAAGATCCCCCGAACTCCCCGCCGCACAATTTCGGTGTGGTCGTTCGAGGGATATAATGCCGCCCACTTCATTACCCGTGTGTGTGGGTGTTTGTTTTTGTGCCGTGCAGTGATTTTTTTTCTCTCAAAATGATAGTGCTTGGAAATATGAATAGTTTGCGGTTGGAAAAGATTCTGCAAAAATATAATTACATGAGAATGAACTTGCCATCCATTGAAAAGAGTGCACTGATAAAATCAGAATACATATATTTTGTGTTGTCCTTTTTGAGACATTGTTATAATAAGTTTGCAGTTTCAAAACATTTTCTGAGGAAAGTTCAGTTGAATTCTATATTGTTGTATTCCTTTATCTTAACATTTATGGCATTTCCCATTATTTTGACTTTTTATTCTGTTTCTTTCTAAGTTTTTTAAAATGTAACTTTAATTAATTTTACATTTTCATTTTGTTTTCTGCTGTAATAATTTGGCAAAGTATGACAAAAGGGTTAGGATTAAATGAATGAACAACTATGATGATTGATTAATTAAATATATAAATATATCTATACAAAACATTTATATGATGCGAAAAATTATATGATAAACATTTATTGAATATATTACATGATATTGATAACAATTATGCTAAAGAAAACAAAGGAAGTTTGTTCTATTAATTTAAAGCATGCATTATCATGTTAAATTAGAGAAAAAATTTAATTTGTCCATCCAAGATTTCATTTGTCAATAAAGATCAATGTATCAATATATCGAGTGCAAACTGTAAATGAAAGCATATTATTCCAATGCACAGTGCACTCATATTTGGCTGTTATCTGAAGATATACAATCCACTTTGGATAATCTACTATAAGGCCATCAGTTGAGAGATAATGATTGATGGACATTTCTGAATGTCCTCCAAATTTCTTTTGTACTTTCTAATCTTGTGATATGGATGTCCTGTTCAATGAAAAAAGGTAATGATGATGATGATGATGATCTGTATTGATCTTTATATATATGATGGTCAGGTTAATTATGTGTTTGAAATTCTACCTCTCTCTTTGTTGATTTGGTGATTGGGGTGAAAATGATGACCAGTGATTATGATGACGTTCTATGAACTCCACATTTCTGAACTTGGTGGTGCAAGTTAATGTGTGTGGTGGTATCCACATTACCAGAAGAGATAACCTCAGTTGAAAATGTTTAACAAATTTTCAAGCACCTTGCAGAAACACATGCAATTGGTATGAGCAACCCTGACTTCACAGTCTCGTTCTGAGTGATGCTCTAATATAGCTTTTCAGAGTACTACATCCAGATCCAGATCCAGATTATTTTGTTTCTCTGTTTATAATATGGGCGAGTGAAATGAACAAATGTTGCCAAAATTGATATTTAGAACTAATGTGTAACACTAGTTTGTATCAATATGTCTTATATTTCATTTGAACATACATTTACACAGTATTTATTCGACCATATACCACGATTAACTCCACTCAGAAACTTTTTAATTATTCCTTTTTTGTTGGTATGATATATATTGGTTGATATTACAGCTGTACATTTAATGTTCTTTTGAGCATTCAGTGCTGCTTGAAAAGAGAAAACTGTGCAAAATATTATGCAATGCAAGCTAAAAAGGACCTTCAACTGTTGCGGTTCATACAATGTATACTGTGTCAGTATAAACATATATCAAATCTTGCAGAGAAAGAACTGGATTGTCAGTGCGTATTGTCACCGGAAGGCTATTTATTCTATCACAACAGTACCATGCTTGTATTGAATAGGTGATAAATGTCACCTCATTTAAGTGTTACACTTAAGGCCCTTATTGTCCCGTTCCCCGCACACTTTACAAAGAAGTTTTGCAGGCGGTGGAATTGCTAGAAAGTTTTGTGTGTAGTCCTAATCCGCCTTAACCGATCATACTGTTTGGCCAAGCCTGAAAGCTATAATGACTCAACATGATACGAATGTGTATAAACCTGCAATTCTTCACCCCTTTCCCCCTAAAATCAGCCACAATTACTTTTATTTACAATATAATTCTTCTATTGACTCCAGGTCAAAATTGTTGGAGTTACTTTTCCTTTGCACTCATAATCCACTTGATGTCTTTTCAAATCAATCACACTGTTTGGCCAAGCTTGAGAGCTAATGATTCAAACATAAAAATGTGTACAAACTTACAATTCTTCACCCCTTTCCCCCTAAAATCAGCCACAATAAATAATTCTTCTATTGACTCCAGGTCAAAATTGTTGGGGAGTTACTTTTATTTTGCACTCATAATCCTCGGGTCTTTTATTAAAACCAATTGCTTGTTTGGCCAAGCTTGAGAGCTAATGATTCAAACATAAAAATGTGAACACTTGAAAAGGTATGATCTTCTCCCTCTTCCTCTAACAAACAATGCTACAATTTAGTTCTTCTATTGATTTCACTTCAAAATTGTTGGGGAGTTACTTTTCCTTTGAGTTCATAATCTGTTGCGTTGTGTCCTTTTGCATTCATACTCTGCCTTAACCATTCACAATGTTTGGCCAAGCTTGGGAACTAATGACTCAAACATAAATACATTTATGTGAGTGTGACCACTTTAAAAACTTACAATTATTCACTCTTTTCCCCTAAAATCAACCCCAATAGTATCATCCTTCTATTGACTTCATTGTTGGGGAGTTACTTTTCCTTTGCACTCATAATCCACCAATCATACTGCTTGGCCAAGCTTGAGAGCTAATGACTCCAACATTGCACAAATGTGAAAACATGTTATTCTTCACCCATTTCCCCCTTAAAATCAACCCATTCTTCTATTGACTTCCCTTCAAAATTGTTGGGGAGTTACTTTTCCTTTGCATTCATAAATATGTCTTTTTATCATAATGCTTGGCCAATCTTGAGAGCTGATGACTCCAACATTGCACAAATATGAAAACTTATTCTTTACCCCTCCCATTAAAATCATCCACGATACTTTTATTTACAACAATTCTTCTGTTGACTTTCCTTCTCAATTGCTTGGGATTTAGGTATCCTTTGCATTACTTTGGGCAAGCTTGTGAGCTAATGACCCAAACATATATTGTGCACATTTATAAGATATCATAACATTTTATATATATTTTAGTTATATTCAAATTGTTAAGTGTTTGTTTATTCTGGTCACCCGTTACACTAATCATTGCCCTTGAAATAGATTTTGTTTTGGGTGTGTTTTGCTAATACTAGGACCAGTCCTGAACAGGTTAACAAGTATCTGGTATCCCTCTATCAGGCAAACTTTAATTATATAGTCTAAACGTATGTGTACACAATATAGTAAGTGAACCAAAGAAAGATAATAATGCAAGAGACGTGTAGCGCACTGGAGGGTTTTCGCTCGGGCTCGCTTTTCTTCTCGCATGACCCAGTCCGAAAGGAATCTGGGCCTTCGGGAGCTAAAGGATATTGGGGGATTAGGGAGGGATTGGAGGGGACCAGATTGAAACTTGAGACGGGGAGGATAAAAAGAACCAATTTTGGGCAGGAGACGATTATTTTCTGCAAGAACTGCAGGCATTGATATCAAAGAAGGATATATTATGAAAGTGATATATATGAAATTGGTTGAAAATTACAAAAGTTAATGTCTGTATTAAAATAAAAATATAAAAGAGATCCTTGTGAGTTCATTTTTTGGCAAATGGAAAATAAATAGAACTCGACATCTTTAAAGGAGAAGAGAATGAAATGTACAAATTTTGACAGGCAAAGATTATTTTCTGGAAGAACTGCAGGCATCAGTATTAAAGAAGGATCTATGAAGGATACTATGAAATTGTTTGAAAGAGCTTTATAAAGTTAATGTCCTTAAAGAGGCTCCTGTGAATTTATTTATCAAATGGAAAATAAATAGAACTCAACATCTGTAAAGGAAAGGAGAATGTAATGTACCAATTTTTGACAGGCAAATATTATTTTCTGTAAGAACTGCAGGCATCAATATTAGAAGGATATTATCCAGTTTGGAAGTTAGAAAGCTCTTATCATTAAAGGAATCTAGTAACTTTGTTGACAAGTGCAAAAAGTGATGAGTGATTGGTAAAATGTATTGGTGTGATCTGATATGTCGGCAAAGTAAGCTGTGAAAATTTCAGGTTAATTGGATTTTTTTGGCAGAGAAATTAGACAAAATGCAAAGCAATATTCACTAACTTATTGCACTTACTTTGTACACCACTTAAATTATCCCGTAGACAGTTTAACATCTAAACACTTCAAACATAAATATCTTTTGAACGACATGGAAAATTGAAAAACCAAAACCTTTCTCATGCTTCTGTTGTTAATACAAATTAATCAAGGTATGAGGGAACCGCTAGAATTCCAATTGGATTTTGAGGATTTGGACAATGTTACTAAGACCCCGTTTACAGTGCAGGGCCTGCGGTACTCTGCCCCCCAATTTTGTGCGTTTACAGTGGAGGGCTCGGCCCGGCCGCCCTTTCAATATCTTGTCGTAGTGGCGCTCTGCATGTAAACAAACGATTTTGGGGGGGGCGCGTCGGAGTCACAGTACAAAGGCGCATTATTTGCAATGAATTGTTTTCCCAATTTGGTACCGCATTTGGCCCAGCGTGCGTTTACAGTGAGAAAAGGCCGGGCTGAGCCGCGGCTCGGCCACGGCCGAGACAACATCCAGAGCGGGGCCAAATGCGCGGCCACTTTTGGCCTTTTTTTCACTGTAAACAGGGTCTAAGTCCCTTTAAGGAGTCCCAGTGAATTAATCTAACAAATGGAAAATAAATCTCAACATAGACTTGACATGAAAAGAACCAACTTTGGACAGGCAAAGAATATTTTCTGTAAGAAGTTTTATAAGAGTGGTATGTATTAAAGAGATCCTTATGACAGCCTGCCTATGAATTTATTTAGCAAATGGAAAATAAATATAACTCAACACAGATTTAGGATTAAGAGAAATGGAAAGATCAATTTGAGACTGACGACTTCATGGTTGTTCCCTTGCAAAACCTTTGAATGTTAAGTTTATGAATAATGTTCTCATTAACACCCATTAATTTTTGTTGCAAATTCAAATAGATATTATATACAAATGTGAAATGTATTAGGAAAAGAGTCAGTTTTAAAACACTCCTCACAGTATTAATATTTAATTTTGGTTTAACAGCCAGAGTATTTTCAGGGACCAGCCCTGAATGGGTTTAGATTAATGGTATAGAAAGGAAAACATTGGTGGCTTCTGGCTTCTATCACGGAATAATGCAAATGTCAATTGAGGTTGACAAGTATTAGGCACAGTAAAACTATATAAGTAAAAGTCACTCAAATTGTAATGATTATTATTGCTGCATATTTCTGGAAGCAATCAGAAATGTATTAGGGTGATTTGATATACTGGTTCATTGTCTTGACTCTCCATGCCAAGGTTTGGGGTTCAATACCCTGCTGTGGCAAATTATGTGTCTTTCAGCAAGATACATCCAAAGTTACTGCTCTCTATCCTGGATAATGGGTACCTGGTATAGGGTGAAGTGCTCAGTAATTGCCTAGCTAGCCTAAGTAATGCAGGGCTCGACATTAGCACTTGCCCGCTTGCCCGAGGCAAGTAAAACTTGGTGTCGGGCAAGTGAAATATCATAAATGGTCTAGTTTGCTTGCCCGATCAGGCAACAAAATGATTGTTCAACTACCAGAGATCAATGATGTAATATGTAAATCTCATTAAAGGGATCTAGTAACTTTGTTGACATGTGCAAAAAGTGATGAATGGTTGATGCAATATTGTTGTTATCTCATATGTCCACAGGGTATTGTGTGAAAATTTCAAGTCAAATGGACATTGTATGGCCAAGTTATGGGCGAAAATGCAAAGTGATATTCAGTAACTCACTGCACTCACTTTGTACACGGAAGTTTTTCTTATCTGAATACTTCAATCATACATATCTTTGTAACGAAAGGGAAATTTGAAAAACCGAAACCTGTCCCATGATTTTATTGTTAATACGAATACAACAAGGTATAAGGGAACCGCTAGAATTAAAATTTTATTTTGAGGATTTGGACAATGTTACTAAGTCCCTTTAAGAAGTAAGAGGGCAAGTAAATTTTATTTTAGGGCAAGTATATCTTCCAAATTTATGATTTTACTTGCCCGAATGGGCCAGTAGAGAAAAAAGTTGGTGTGAAGGCTAGCCTAATGCATATGGCTGGTAGTTGGTTGAATGCTCACAAGAGAGTGGAAAGTGCCTTACCAATGATACCCATTTTTAGCCAAATATATTATAATCATCATGCTTGTGGACGAGGTTAGACAATCTTAGCAGCAGACAATCATTACAATATACTGCAAGCCTCCAAACTTACCTTTTTTTCTGTACTGGCCCATTTTGGCAAGTAAATTCATGAATGTTCAAATTTTACTTGCCCAAATAGAAACTTTACTTGCCCAAATAGAAACTTTACTTGACCCCAAAATTTATGTGAAACAAACCAAAATTTAGCCAAGCTGGGTAACTGGTTTTGCTGTCAAAATTGTTTGCTTGTTTAGAATATTGTAGATGAGATTTAAGCCCAGCGCAGACAGAGTCGACTCGACCTGATCCGACTGGTTTTCAGCTTGATTAACTCAGTATGGGTTGCCTTTATAGGACTCCGGTTTTACCAATAAAGAGCCAGTCAGAGGTCATTCGAGGCCAATTCAACATGTTGAATCGGATCTGACTGAGCGAAACTGACTCTAGCCTGACTGAAAACCATTCGGATCGGGTCGAGTCGGCTCTGTCTGCGCCGGGCTTTACACACAAGGAATTACATTTTTCTCTCATAGTTGAATAAAAATGTTAGTCGATCGGGCAACCAAACTAGACCATTTATGAAATTTTACTTGCCCAACATCAATTTTTATTTGCCCTGGGCAAGCAGGCAAGTGCTACATGTAGTATTGAGCCCTGTTATAATCATCTTGATGCTTGTCCAGGAGGTTTGACAATTTTAGCAGCAGAAGAGCGTACTGTCAAGTGTCAATTTACAACGTATTTTGGCTATGTAGACAGAACCACTGATACATTTTCAACTCAAAAGTATTCAAAATTCCCTCAATATCATGATTTATTACCATTATTCAGGTCATACCAAATTTGAATAAAGAGGCAGATCAAAGATATAAAAGCTTCTTGTAATTTAGCCAATAAAAATCATGATATATCATCCTGAGGGTAAAATAACTATGATTCAAATGAAAAAGAGGTGAATTTATATCAGCCAAATTGTATTGTGAGACCTAGGATCATAATGTAGCAATTAAACTTGCTGAATACCAAGATTATCCTGAAAAATATGCAATTATCTTCCCGTCATTGTTTCTAGTTGACAGTATAGGGTAACATTGATTGATTTAAATTTTTGTTTTTAACTTGTACATGTATATGTGACCTGGCTATAGCAAAACCCGGCACTTGTCGGTAATTCATGTTTTGAAGAAATGGGCATTTTAAGTTCACACAATGTGTGTAAAAGACCTATTATGATTGTAAAATTGAAACAATCATATCTTCGCAAATTATTGACCAATTAGTTACAACAAATCACCAAGTGAAAGCCTGTGATGAGGCCTTTCTAATGGTTTAAAAATCTACATTTTGATTGTTACCGACAAGTGCCGGGTTTTGCTATATCTGGTCACATACATGGTACCAGCTATCTAGGGATTATAGGTTTGTATAAAATATGTTTTTAAGATTGCTCCTCTCTTTGAGATCTTGTATCCTGGAATACTGTACATAGGGAGTTAATTTAATGAAATAATTGCTATAATTTTGGAATAACAACTTTTAGATCTGTCTTTAATTTTATTGTCATGTATCATGTGGCAAGGTATGGGTAATGTTGGTGCTATTAAACTTTGTATGAACTTACTCAATTCTGAACAATACTATACAACAATGTCTCTTCAAAGATATTTAGATTCATAACTTTTAGGGCAAGTCCTCTGCAGACCTGGTAATGGCTTCAAATATTTTATTTTTCAATAGGATGATGGGACCACTTTGCCAGTCGATTCAATGGCAAAAAGGGGAGAAAAGATAGAAAGAGGACAATAATTGACAATTTGCGGTTAAAAATTTAGCTCACTCCAAATTCTTTTATACGCCTTCGTCGAGATAAAGACCTTGTTTCATTGCCCTGGGCTGTTTTCTTTCATTTTGTGCTTTTTGTAATCTATTTCTTTCATGTATGTTTTTGAACCGTATTATCCATGCCATTGGCATACAGGCAAATGCATACTGACTGGGCCAGTGGAGAATGCGCGTGATACAAAAATGTATGTTTTCTTGACTATATCTTGCAACTATTCTAGATATTGTCATTTTTTCTAAGATATAATTATTTTTATTTGTTTGTTCATTGGGTTTATAGTACACCAGGTTACTCACACATGTACACTAACATACAAGTTAGCCTCCATGCTAACTAGTAACTATTTTCTAAACTGGCCCATTCTGAGCAAGTAAAATCATAAATTTTACATTTTACTTCCTCCAATATAAAATTTACTTGCCTAGCTTTTACTTCTAGATGAGATTTACGCGTATGAAATTACATTGTTCTCTCATAGTTGAACAATTGTTTAGTTGCCCAATCGGGCAAGCAAACTAGACAGTTTATTAAATTGACTTGCCCGACATCAATTTTTACCTTCCCGGGCAAGCGGGCGAGTGCTAGTTGAGGGTTGAGGGTTGAGGCTTGAGGCTTGAGCTGTTCTGACTCTGAGGTTGTGTAATAATGATGTGTAGCTGTCATCTGTGTTTCCACTTGGATGCAGTATGAGTGTTGGGGAATGTGGCAATGTGGTTTGTTGTCTAGTACGTTACAAACCACAAGAGTGCACTTGACATTGTCAAGAACATGACTTTAAGTACTTCCTTCCTAGGTATTTGAGTTTACATGGAGATGGTACATCGACAGATACATAGTTTCACCAACTACAGATGATCCCTTTCTCCAAGGTCATGGCAGTCCTGTAACCCATTCAGGACTAGTCACAAAACGAGTAACATACCCTGAGAATAGGATAGTAAATTCAAGACAAAACTCCAGGAAAGGGAGAGTTGCTTTATATTAAAGGGATAGTTGAGTTCTGGTAAAGAGAGTACAGTTTTGGTCAATCTGAATTTTAGTAACCAAAACCTGCACCATTACATTATAAACTTATAGTTATAACCCCACCATGCTCAAAAGGAATACAAAATTACAAATGACTATGTAAAACGCCCGTTATCATCCAAAAAGAGCCGTTAAAACTCAAGAGGGCGCTCTCTAAACACTCATCGGTTTCAACCATTTTAAATAAAACATTGTGCATGTGATGTTTTGTTGAAATAGTGATTAGATAGAGAGATAATCAACAACTATTTAAAGACCTCTTTTGTAAAGTTTTAAGAAAGAGGAAGTATTAAAAAAAAAAATTTAACTGCTGGTTCAAAATTATAGAACAAATGTGGGGCCCCACAATTATTACAAATGGTTATGTTCATGGATATTTCAGCGATTTCTGAACCGATTTTGATCAAATAAAGTTTATTCTGTCATTAAAACTGTATGCTTTTTCGAATTTGACACCCAGTTTTTCATTATCTCACAAAAAATTATTTTCTGTAGCGCCCTCTATACCAAAACTCAACTATCCCTTTAATATATAAACAGTTTCCCTTCTTTCTAATCAATCCGCCAACGGTAACCCCTTTTTCCAATTTGATAGCTTACTTTCTTCAAAGGCGGGCTACAAACTGCAAATGCAATCCAAACACCATAATAGGATGTTTTACCTGTATTTTGGTTATTTCGTGATATTGTGTTTTTTCCCAAGAAGAAAAGGAGAATCATTAAAAAAAATAAAGTCATACAGTTTAACTGCCCATCAATCTAAAATCCGCAAACAGTAACCATTTCCCCCCACTTTGATAGCTTACTTTCTTCAAAGGCAGACTACAAACTGCAAATGCAATCCAAACACCTTCAGGAGATTTTACCTCCAATTGTTTTTTTTGTGTGTGTGTGGTATGTTAGTCATTTTGAATAATGGAGAAAAAAAATAAAATAAAGCCATACAGTTGCCCAACATGATGATGGTGGCCCCTTTTCAGTTTGATAGCGTACTCGCTTGAGTTGCTTCGACGGCCTACTATATACGGTACTGCAAATGCAATCCAAATACCTTTAGGAGATTTTTACCTGCATGTGTTCGTGTGTGTAGTATTTTGGTTATTTTAAATAATGGAAAAGAAAATTGTTTGAATAAAGCAATGTACAGTTGCACATCTTTCTAATATCTGCATACAGTGGCCCCCTCTTCAGTTTGATAGCTTACTCGCTTGAAAGGCGCAATCCAAACACCTTCAGGAGGTTTTACCAAGGCAAGGAGCTTCAAAAGAAATATATCAAAGCTCCTCGGTTTCACCTGTACACAGTAGCCATTCTTGGTTGATTGCTCAATTGATCTACTCCCCGGTATTAAATAAAGCTCTTGACTTGAATCTACACTTTAAGCCCCTATCCCCTTCACACCAAGATTCTGAATATGTGAACAAATTGAGAAATAGTGGATCAAATTTATAGTGCTGTTCATGGTATTTTGGTTATTTCCAGTAATGATTATAAACCTTTTACAGAAAATAGTTGGTAAATTGCAATGATAGAAATTAATTTGTTTGCCTTGTGGCCTAGTTCGGGCAAGTAAAGAATCTTCTTCTGCAACAGGGCCCTGGAGGCCTAGGCTAAATTTGAGCATTGGTCAAGCCGTGCCTCAAGCTCGTCGATGTGAAACCGGTATACGAGGGCATATGATGAGAGTCTAGGTATTAGGATTTAATTGATCTTCCACTTGCATTAAGGAGAGAAACCCTTGAGACAAGCTATGATGACGTCTGAGTATTTAGCACAATAGTGTTGTCCCTCTCTTTGAAAAGGAGTTAAATACTCCATTCTCCGAGCCCGCTTCACGTTAGGATTGGTCTGAGTTGGCGCGTGTAATCCCCTTCAGAATTTCAAGACTTTAAAGGGTACCACCACCCAAAAATAATATTCTTATTAAAGAAAGGTAACATCTTTAGTATTCCATTCAAGTTCACAAAAATATGTTTCCAGAAAAAAAAAATGAATTGGAAAACGCCTCACCATTCTAAAGCATGCGTTCATGCGGTCTGAATTGCGAAGACTAATGTGTGCAGAGCGAACGAATCGCCCGGGATTCTATTGTCTACAAACGTACGCATGAATCGCATTGATGTACTCGCAAATGTTTGGCCCGTACGAACCAGGAAATAGTAGTGGTTCCGTAAGTAGTGGAAATTAATTGCTCTGTTTATGAATTACACAACCCTTTGCAAAATGTTGGGTATCTATTTGATATCACAAAACGGTACCAAAACATGTAATAATGTGTTGTTCTTTGCCTGGTGGTACCCTTTAATTATGGGAAGTAACTACTGACTTGGAAAAACTGCTCGACTTTAATACCGTTGGGTAAAAAGGCGTTAAGTCCAATTTGGCTAAATTGAGTTCTGCATGTATAGATCTACGTCTTTCAGGTCAGAGCCTCTCTATGTAATGCTGAAATTTTAATTTTAGGAATTATATTAAACAAAATTACAGCGAGTTGAATTTTGTTTCTACCAAGGAAAGAATTAATTTTTCATTTTAGGGGGCAAATTTTTTAATCTGATGGATTTCACAAAATATTTCACATAATACCCTATGGTAATTTTAGGGGCTACCTACTGATTTCAGGGGCTATTTCTAAAATTAGGGGGCAAAGTCGCCCTCAGCCCCAGGGTATTTCGTACCCTGGTTTCTACATGGCTCACTAACTTTGAGCATGATTATCTCTGAAGTACTACAAAAGGTTATTTTGCGTCCTTCTGTTTCTCATCCAACATAATCATTATTACAAGTCTCTCTTCAGTAGATGTCATTATATCACTGTTGGCAGCTGGGCTTGAGGTTTATACATGTAAGTCCCCTGAAAATTGAAATGTTAAAAAAGATCTCTTGAAATCATAAATGTTAAAGGGACAGGCCCTCTTTTACAAAACGTCTGAACAGTTTCCAGTTGACGGATGGGGATGAATGTAACACACACCAAAAAAATCAGATCAAACAGCCCTGTAATTTGGATTCTACGAATGAAAAACGAATGCGTCCCTCCATCAAACTATATATCGGTCAATAAAGGAGTTTAACTGATTTACCATAATATTACAACAATATTGTACTTAAATGTTGCTTGTAAGTATCGGTTTCCATGGTGGTGTATATAATACGTGTGGTTTACGGGTACACCATGTGAGATGGGTGGATTGGTAAGCCCTGAAAAGGACTATGGTAGTCCTAGAAAGGACTGTTGGTGTAGTTCTGAAAAGAACTGTTGGTATTCTTTCTAGGAGAGTTCTAAAAAGAACTGTTAGTAGTCCTAGAAAGGACTGTTGATAGTCCTAGAAAGGACTGTTGGTAGTCCTATAAAGGACTGTTGGGATAGTCCTGAAAAAGACTGTTGGTATTCTTTCTAGGAGAGTCCTAAAAAGGACAATTGGTAGTCCTAGAAATCCTCGAATAGTCCTCGAATAGGTTGACTATCCGTCGTCAGGAGTCTCCTGACGACGGATAGTCAACCTATTTGAAAAGTCGAGTCCCTCCTACCATCCACCCTCTCCTCGCAATACCAACAGTCCTTTCTAGGACTATCAACAGTCCTTTCTAGGACTTACAACTGGGCAATTCCAAGCAAACGCCGTGACGGTCAGAGGGTGTTTCTCACAATGAAAGTCCAAATAACTCATAAAATCTAAATATCTAGAACCAACTTTTGATATGCATCTGTAACCACTATCCTACCAATAATTTACAATAGGCAAGAAAACCAAAATTCCCAATAAATTATTAATTATGAATATCAATATCTGCCGTAACACCGTGACGGCAAAAAGACATGGGTTTCTTACATGCTAAGAAACTAAGTAAACTCTGTGAACTACAGGAACATTTTGCACTTTTGTCACATTGATTCTTTGTACTAGACATCAAGCTAGAACATCCAAATAAAAATGTAGAAAAAATCCAATGCTCAGAGTAAATATGATATCATAAATGTATCTATGCACTGTAATGCCGTGACTGTAACGCTGTGACCTCTGAATTGTACATGTTATATATATGGGAGATATTAAAGAGATGAATAATATGATATAATTTTAATGTAGTGATCCAGAATCAATAAAGAACTAGATGAATGGGTGATATAACCAAGATGCTATTAAATGATCATCCGCATGACACAAATTTGCAGCACAGCGCCCTCTATAGATCAAAAAATCTTTTAGGACATAATTGAAATTCTTATCTATTTCAGAAGTTAGTTAATGGAACCATCAAATATTAAAACCAAAATACATACTTAAATGTAACAATGAAATATGAGACCTTTGACATCTGACCTTTGACCTTGTTTCTCAAAATAACATACAAATGTTTAATTTTTGGTCTGCACAGTGCATATTTGCAAGTGATTTGTTTCATGTAACATGATTTCAGAGTTAGTAAATGTTTGTTTTTGAATTGGTAATTATCCGAGTGACCTTTGACCTGTGCCCCAAACAGTTTCAGAAAATTGTCTTTTACCTACAGTACTCTTTCTAACATTGATTCTGGAACTTAATTGTGAGAACAAAATACAACAACAATATTTTGACCTGTTGACCTATGACCTCCCATGACCCCATTCCCTAATGAGGTCATATACTTCACTGGACGCATACCAGTATTATTATCATGTTATCCTTCAAGGATTCTCAAACTATCTTGATAATAATATAATTTTTGCATATTTGTTAGCTATGTGACCTTTGACCTTTGACCTCATGGACCAAAATCATATCCAATAATCCGTACTTCTAAATACATGGATTGTACAAAGTTTGAACGAAATCCATCCAACGATTCTTGAGATATTGCAAAAAAAAGAACACTGATGTACAGATGCACATACAGACAGACGGACATACAACCCATACACATACATGACTCGGGTAACTTTGAGATGGAAACATTATCAACTGACCCTATTCATATAATTATAGCATGAGCAATGCCCAAGCATACCTACAAAAAAAATCTTACACTATTTGATTATGTCTACTGTGTTATGTCAATGGGAATCCAGTAGGTAGCGTCACGGTGTTACACAAAACGTAACGCCGTGACCAAATTGATATTGATTATATTAATAAGTGGTAAAAGATAATGCTGCTATTCAGCATGCATATTATAGCCCTATGGGCTAATACAGAGAAAACAAAAAATTATTTCATTCCCATTCATATTTTTCCAGAAATATTAAAAATATCTGTTTTTAGTGTAATGCCGTGACATATTAATGATTGTAAACGAGACAGTCACTGAAGCGGAACGAAGAGCGAAAATGACGAAATTGATATTTATCTGAAAAATAAAAGCAATGATCCTATCAACACTGAAATAAAATTTTATGAAAACTCCTTTTCGCAGTTCTTTTACGCTTAATATTTAATTGAATGTTTTGTGAAAATAACTGAAAATTAATTTATGCTATATATTAACAATAAAATAATAGTTTACAATTTTTTTTTCAAAAACAAAATACATTTTTGGAAAGTTCAATCTTTTAGCTTTCATTTGATACCAAATTTGTTATGGTACAACGAATTTGAAAAATCAGTGGTTATGTCAATGTTTGCTTGGAATTGCCCAACTGTCCTTTTTAGGACTCTCCTAGAAAGAATACCAACAGTCCTTTTCAGGACTATCCCAACAGTCCTTTCTAGGACTAACAACAGTCCTTTCTAGGACTACCAATTGTCCTTTTTAGGACTCTCCTAGAAAGAATACCAACAGTCTTTTTCAGGACTATCCCAACAGTCCTTTATAGGACTACCAACAGTCCTTTCTAGGACTACCAACAGTCCTTTCTAGGACTATCAACAGTCCTTTCTAGGACTACTAACAGTTCTTTTTAGAACTCTCCTAGAAAGAATACCAACAGTTCTTTTCAGAACTACACCAACAGTCCTTTCTAGGACTACCATAGCCCTTTTCAGGGCTTACCAATCCACCCATCTCACATGGTGTACCCGTAAACCACACGTATTATAATATTGTACTTATTCTTGTAAAGGTATTGTGAAGCCGACATTGGTAAAGGTATGTCACGGAAAAAGATCTCAAAAATGAAGAATATATAATTACATGTAGTCAGTTTAAGCGAGGTTTGGTTATTTTGTTTAGTATTCGCTTATGCCATTCTTTGATCTGTGCGTGGGTCACGTAGGGGTCACGCACAGCAACGTGGTACTCCATGGAATCTGTGTGCGAACTTTCTCACCGGGTGAATACACGTATAATGCACAATTAAACGTTGGATGTCGTTTTATTAGTTTGAGGTCTATAACTCCAGGAAAAAGAGATTTCAAGCCCTAATTTTTTCAAGCATGCTGTTAAATGACATTTTCTTTCATATAAGACAATAACCTCGCAACTTTTGAAATTTGGCTTGCAAAAGAGGGCATGTCCCTTTAATACTAGTTAAGATCAATGCATTTCAAATTTCACTTTGCTGTTTTAACGGCAGGCATACGAGAAGTATAGGAAACTTGCAACTTTCCAAGCACAGTGATATTTTACAAACTTATTACATGAAAATGTTCAGTTGGTTGTTAGAACACAAGTGCAGTGCATACAATACAAATACTGGTTCATGCTGCATCACGATTACTCCGCTCCTTGCGCAAGGCGGTAGAAAAAGCAAATATGAACTATCCATAATTGTTCGCCCTGTTTGCTTTTCAAATTTTAGCCATCGCCTCCTTACAATTGGCGAGACAAAACGCTTGTTTCTTTTGCCGGAAAATTGCCCCTCAGATCAGGTTTCAAAGCAATTCCACTTGGCCGAGTAACACCCACGCACCCTGTGACATGATATCAATGCCAGGTTCACAGGGTCTCCGTCGTCGAATGCCAACGATATTAAAAAAAGAAACAAGGAATGAATCACACCCTAGTATACCCTAGATACTTTATTAAAGAATTTATTATTAGAGTCCTGTAGGTCACTTTAAGGTTAAGGTTTATAATTCTGTTACATTTTAATACATGATAGGCATATATATAAGCTTAGTTTTTCAATAGAATTAGAGATATAATATATGAGCAATAGAAATTTCAAACATCCAAATTTTTAACCCATTCAAAACAATTTGATGGTGTAACAGGGCTCCACACTTACATTTTTTGTCAGTGGCCTGGTCGGGCCAGTGAAATAATTTCTTCCCCTTTTCTGGTGGCCCGAAATGAAAATTTACTGGCCTGAAAATGTTACTTCATGAGTAAACTTTTTACTTTTCAAAATATCACTCTTTCCTGATCAAACATGTGATCATAGATGAAGCATGACATTGAAGAAAACAAGATTTGTCAAATTTGGTCAATGTCGGGTTAAAAAATCTGCTTGCCCGATTGGGCCACCCAAAAAATGACTTTTATACATTTTTGCTGGCCCGAAGTGCAATTTCACTAGCCCTGGGCTAGCAGGCCAGTGCGCCAGTGCGAGCGTCGAACCCTGGGTATAACATGTATTTTCAATTAACCTCAGCCTGAGTATTTTGGTGACCATGATAACACAGAGTAACACCCACACTGTCTCACGGGTGACATGATATCATTGATGCCAAGTTCACGAGGTCTCGAGTCGAATGCCCACGATATTAAAAAAAGGAAACAACGGATGAATCACACCCTACGGTCCTATCTACCCCATACATTATTAAAGAATTTCTTAATAAAGTCCTGTAGTGGTAGGTCACTTTAAGGTTAAGGATTTTTTTTAAATTCTGGTAAATATTTAGGCATATTTTGTTGTACAGTATATGTTGTGGGTTGATTTTTTGATGAAAATATAGATACGAGCAATAGAAATTTAAACTTCCGCATCTTTGACCCATTCAAAACAATTTAACCCATTACATACAAGGACTTGGTTTGTACTGTATCAGCTCTAGATGGGAATTGCAAAATCTAGTAGGGAACAGGTTAATTTTCCTCAAACATGCATTCTCCATTGACCCTAGTCTGATTATTTTCAGGACCAGTCCCGAATGGGTTGAAGCCAGAAAGTTGCGTAATTATAATACCACTTTGCCAAAATTATATAACTAGTAAATTTCAGGTAAACAGAATTTGAACTTGCGAACAGCGAACCATGTAATTTGTGGAAATATTATAATTCAAATATTTCAGGTTTTTTTCAGAATAAACAGAATTTGAACTTGCGAACAGCGAACCATGTAATTTGTGGAAATTTTTTTCAAATATTTCAGGTTTTATCAGAATAAACAGAATTTGAACTTGCGAACAGCGAACAGCGAACCATGTAATTTGTGGAAATTTTATATGAATATTTCAGGTTTTTGTTGAGAATAAACAGAATTGGTGCATGCAAACTGTTTATATTTCGTGTGCGGTTCATTGATTGGAATCCAATGGTAATTTAGCATCATTATGTGTGTACACTCGTGCTTCATTGAGCCCAATTTGGCAAAAATCAGACTTCCAAAACAAACAGACAGGTTTGTTTGTCGCCGAGTGTCGGCAAATATTAGACTTCTAGGACAGGTGCGAAGATTCAACATGGCGTTTATAGATAATAAAAAGGTGGAGCTATTGGCATTGTTGAACTTGCAAATTGTATTTGTATGATGCTTTTCTGCAATCAAAACAGGAATCAACCTTTGATATTGAACTTTGAAGAGTTTTATATATTGAAATATTAAAAAGAAGGTACAAAAATATTTACTTCTGGGAGGGAATGCATATATTTGTTAATTCATGAAAAATTGAAAGGTGGAACAATTGTTATATATATGGTTTAACTTGTGATTACAGTTGGTCTTGAATTGTTCCCTCTATTAAGAAAAGAAGAATAACCGTTGACCTCAAGTTGTGGATCCTCCCATATTGTAAAATAAAGGTACACAAGTTATTTACAATGAGAGAAAAGGTACAAAAACATTTTACTTTTTAATACAGAAATGCAAAGTTGTTTGCCCACAAACGTGGTAGATATTATTAATTATTAAATATTAATATTTACATGAACAGTGCTCCTTTTAGGAGAGGTTTGATTGCTGACTATGTCTTTCGGAAAATTATTGCACAATTGTGGACAGGAAATGGAATGTCCCTTTCTGTAATGATTTTTTTGTTTTTTTGTAGAGATGGGACAGTCCCATTATTGGAGTATTGTATTTATTGAATATGAATTATGTTTTGTCAGACAACTGTGTTTTTATTTGTTCGTTCGTTCGTGTCTCCTCAGATCTAGATTAAAGTTTAGTCATTCCATCTCTCGATTGCTGCGATGGCCGGCCCGCTCACAAGGGCCAGGTTATTGTTGTTTGTATCAATTGTTTACTTTGAAGAAAATAAGATGAGCATATATATTTATACCTTGAAGATCTACCACAAATTAACTCATTCGGCCAACTTCCCAGATATGTTCCCATATTTGTTTAAACATTTTGTTTGATTTTTTTCTTTTCTAATATATATGTTAATGAATAAAGTTGATGTGAATATTTGTTGGAAAGGTAAATAAAATTTGCACAGCTCAATATGCTCAATATGTGTGGGTATTAGTGATGAAAATTGTTTCACTGAGTATAATTAATTGTCCTTTGACTCACAATGTTGTTATGATGCTACGTAATATAGAGCTACGTTTCGGCCGCTTCTGCTGGCATTTGTCAAGGAATTCAAAAGAAAATTATTTCCTTAGACACTCGTTGGGTTAATAAGGTATGAAAATATTGAATGTGAGAATAGAAGGCATGAAAACATTTCAGTGTATTGAAGGGAAAAAAAGGGTTATCAAAGGGGAACTTTGTTTGCTTACAAAACGCAGAAGAAGAGTAGGCAATATTTACCTTTGCTTCTATTTATGAAAAGTCAGACCACTCGCACCCAAACAGGAATTCAATTGCATTGGAGTCAAGTCATGCTGAAAATTATTTCACAACTACTGTACTATAGTTGTTTACTAGGCGATGACTTTTGAAGTCTACCTCGTATCTTCTTTGAAAATAGATGAATACATGTGGTAGACTTTGTACAACTTGTTAACTACCATATAAATAGTATGATCATCAATTTCTTTAATAGTCAGTAGTGTGTGATAAATGTTACATGTCGGTAAATGCCTCTTACTGTACAGTGGTAAGGCATTTTCCAGTTACTTTAATAGCTGGGTGTATAAAAGTATAATTATTATTTGTGTTACCTGATATCAATACTTGTAAACTGTTTATGGTTATAATATTTATGTGAGAAATCTAATATTTTACAAATATGTGTGTGGTACTTTTGAACAGCATTAAGTTGTACACTGGATCCTTATCAAACAATGAACCTATAAAGCAAAACTATATTGTGAAAAATCTTGATTTTGCTTACCTGACTGAGCTACAGTCAGACCAGTTTTGGCAGAAGGTACAGGAAACCCAGCTTCGTTAGTGGGAGACGAGCATCTTTTTAAATGCACATAGAACTTAGTCATTTTATTATTGCACTGTACATACTGCACTGTGCCCGCCAAACCAGTACGTGATACACCAGTAGGTGGACTGTACTACACTAGAAGAAGAAGAAGAAGGTTAATTTCTAGCAATGATAAAGAGTAAAAGGGTCAGAGAAAGTTTCCTCCCCTGTTGAGCGATATCCTCACCTGGTTGACCCAAACAGTGGGAGTCTCACCCTTTAAAAATGTCTCCAAGAGAGATATACATGTATATATATTAATACAAGGACCCTTCCAGAGTATATTCTGGACCAGTCCTGAATGGGTTAAGCATATTAAACAAAATGACTTGTTAATTTTCTTTTCACCAAAGAAAGAGAAGAGAAGCCATGATATTGGCAAGAAATATGCGAAACGTTGTTCAGAAATGGTGCGTGGGAATAAAGAAAATATCCAGCTGTAATGCCAACAAGTGACTTTCATGTCTGGTTCGTTTCCCTTTTCGTATTTGACAGAAAATTTCCAGCGCTGTGCGGGGGGGAAAAAGTAAAATAAAAATGAATGTATAATGTTTTTACTTTGATTCTGGAAAAGTGTAAGGCATGACATTTCAGTTTGGCAAGTCACTTTTTAGGAGTTCATTACCTCAAACTGGTAATATATATTCCATATATATATATTATTGGGGTACATTTTTATTTTCATATACACCTCTAACCTTTATTTCAATACTTTTTATTTCAAAAATAGGGAAACTGACCAGAAGTATATTATATAAATGGAAAAAGAGCAAAGAAAAGACAAACGTTTAGACACATTGGGACTAAGAACTGAAAAGATTTGAGTTCAAATTTTGGTGAAATAACTGTGGTCCCAAATCACAACATATACGTAAAGGTGGTCTTAGATCATCTTGTTTGTACTGTAACAGTTTTTGAGTTTACCCTCCAAGAAAAGTTTTGAAATTCCAGTAGGATTGTGTTTCTCTATTGCCCGGAGCGTTTGGATAGCGATGGAAATATGGCCTGCACAATTTGTCCTCGTTATATGGCTGCTGCAGCTTGGGTTCTTGTGGAAAATATGAGTTTGTTATCAAACAAAGTTTCATGGAACAGTTTAGAATAATTATGATTAAAGGGATGGATCTCTACATGGCTTAATCCATTCAAGAAAAGTTTACATTTTCCATAAACCTCACTCAGTCTGAGTATTTTTAGGACCACTACTGAATTCTAAGTTAATATTTAAAGTTAAAATATGTTAAACCTGTAAACTTGTTTTGGTGAGAACTTTGACTTTTCTACAGTACTAGCAACCTAAACTGTCGCTTGTGTGCATATATTATTCAGAATCCTTTACTACAATGTAGTTCATACAAAAAATATGCACATATTGTTACCATATGTTTGAAATGTTATGATTAATATTTTAGTCTAGTAATTGGGCCGAATTTATAAATGAAGGAAGACTCATACACTGACCACAATGAGAATGGTATTGACTGCAGACATTATTAAAAAAATCACATTGAAAATATTTTAATTGCTATAAAGTATAACCCCCTACATATCATATGAACTCCATGCTAGTTCCCACTATTTATGATGGAAATAGTGGCTTAGCTCAAGAGGGGAAGGGGCTAGGGGGCACATGCCGCAATATTTTGACAGAAACAATACAACCATAAAGACATAAAGAAATAATTAATTAATGTGCCCCCAACACCCACCACATCAGTTGGAACAAGAAGGACCTTCTAATGCCTCCTTGATTGGACCGCTTATGCCACTGGGTGGAAACCAGCCTAAGATTATCCCTAAAATGATGCACCATTGAATGCTTTAAAAATTAAACAAAACACATATTTTTCGTCTTCCCTGGATTAATGGTTCAGCTCACAATTTCTTACCTGACGTGATTCAGCCCAGGCTGTGTTTGGTGACTTTGGTTGCACCCACCTGCTGTTAGGTCACATGGCTGTTGGTGGCACTTGATCCTGACCCTCAACCCTCTTCCCTCCTTGATCACCACAAACAATTAATAATAATAATAATATCAATCATTTATAAAGCGCCATCTATCTAGGTAGCCTATTCCGAGGCGCGTAACCTTGATGTTGGTGGATACCAGCTATGTTGGATGAATTCTTGATTACCTGGTGCAAGTGGTGCCCCCACCCCCCCCCCCCCCCCCCCCCTCCCCCCACAACACATACATCACCTGATCAGGCTGATTTCCAAAATTAAAATTAGGGTTGACAAGAATTGTTTTACCTTTGAAGGGATAAAATGATAATACTGATGTCTTTTCCCCCTGTTCACTGGATGTAATGGTTCAATCCTCAATATTTGTATCCACCGGTTGTTGGATTATGATTCTACTGTGATAAAGTGATATCTTATACATCTATAGGTTTTTTCTTCACTGGATATTGGTTCAGCCAAGATGTTAGTCTCTTATGATGTGACTCAAGCTTTGTGCACCCACCTGCTTTTAGGTCACATGGCTGTTGGTAGCACTTGACCCTCAACATTCTCTCCTTTATAACTCCCCCCCCCCCCCCCCCAGCCAACCTTGACATTTTTTTTTACCAACCACAGCACCTACATGTATATTCCGAAAGCATATATATTTACAAGTTTTACAATAGATTTAACAAATCTATCATGATAATAGTGTACCTTATGTAGCGAACCAATTCTGCGGTGTTCGCAAAATGTGTGTATATCACCATTCAGTAGTGTACTTTCAACAAAAAAGATAAAGACAAATCCATCACATGCCCAATATTGACAAATGTACTTGTATTTGTTTATATTCAGATAGGGGACATTCCTCTATTTAATTTGGAGCACTGCTGTACAACCTGTACAAATCGTTGTTTAAATGGCTATATATGAGCATTTTGTTGACTTGGATTTCTAAATGATCAGCAGCTATCAGGACATGTGAATCCATAATGTTATATCTCAACAAAATTCCTGTTGGTAATGTTGTCAATATAGCAACCTCATCGACAACTGCATTTATAATCATCTTCACCATCATCCTCATCATCATCATCATCATCATCACCGTCAGCGTCACCATCATCATCTTCAATTATCATCATCGTCGTCGTCTTTGTCATTATCACCATGGTCATCACCATCGTCATCATCATCATCAACACCCTCACCATCACCATTATCATCATCATCATCATCATCATCACCATCATCGCCATCCCAATCTGGATCACCATCATAATATTCTTTTTCTCCTTCACCCCCTTTCCTCTTATTCCTCACCTTCAATTGTCACCCACCTCATCCTGTACATGTATCTCTTTCCCTTGTCATTGTCATTATCAATTTTCCTCCTAGCTTTCCATGTTGTGTTTTGTATTTTTATTTGAGATCATTCTCTTCCTGTTTTGTACAATTCTTGTTGCTCACAATCTAAAGTGTATCTCTAACACCCAAACTTGTCACATGTGATTCTACACAGATTTTATCACTTGAAAGTTGGGGTTCATGGTAAGGCTGAGTCATGTCGGTAATTGTCGGAACCGGGTCCCGATAAACTTTTACCGGTCGGGAACCGGTATCCCGATAAATTTTTACCGTCGAAACTCGGACCGGTAAAATCACGCAATCGTGCACGCATCGGCAAAAATGCACTGTTTGGGGCTTATATTGCTCTTTTTATGTGCAAATAACATTATAAATACTGGCTTTTATGGATTTACATATCAATCTTTACGGGAAAATAGTTACAGACTATCCAGAATTAACTCAGTTTCGCATAAAAAGTATTTTTTTTCGAAGTAAATTGGACCTATAAATCGATCGTTTGTTCACCATTGCCCATCGCAACGCGGTTCACAGAAACTTAGCCCGCTAGTCGGGGGGGAAACGATCGCTTGTGACTGTGAGCCACTGCCCTCAAAAAGTGGCTATAAATTAGCCTTTTCGCAATCAACACCATTTTGGTAGTCTACTTACATGATAACATGGCATTTGAAAGCTGAACAGAATACAAAATCACCCCCAAAACAATGAAAAAACTGCTGAATTATCGATAAATTTCCAAGGAACATTAGTGATCGTGAGGATCGAAGGTTGATGAATTGAGCTACAGCATGCAGCAAGTTTTCGGCCGCTGTTTCATGCATATCGCTCGTATACTTTGCGTGCAAGTTACGGGTCTTTTTTTCTTACGCGAGATTCATCCGCCGGCCGGTGGAACTATGTTAATTCACCCAGGCCATACGTTTGCACACAAAGTATAGGAGCGATGAAGTCGTTTTTTATCGATATTTTGCGTAATTGTTTTCATTGTTTTGGGGCTCATTTTTGTTTCTGTTCAGCTATCAAACGCCATGAAATCATGTAAGTAGAATATCAAAACATTTTAAAATGGTGCAAATGACCAAAAAAACGTATTTTGAGCTACTTTTTGAATGCACTGGCTTATCAGCTGGATCATACAAAGATCCATCAGACAACTCCCCTGGAGTATCGGACTAACATTGTGTGCACATCCGCCGACAATATCGTTCAAATGACTAGCAATTTTGCGCTTCCTGTTCAATTTCTGACTGTCAAACGAAGTAAAGAACCAAGAATTTCTCGAAAATAACCACTCTTTAAAGTAAATGATATCAATTGCCCCGTTTTTATTTGAATTCCGCTACATTATTGTGATAATCTTAATTTCTTTTTTAACATTGTATTTATTTTTATTTATTTTCGGGGCACCGTTTCCGATATAACGAAACCGGGTCCCGATTGAAACGGTCGGTAACCGGTATGATCGACCGAACCGACTCAGCCTTAGTTCATGGTTTACTCCCACCCTCATCTTGTTCACTGTCATTCTCTTCTTTACCCCCTCCCTCTCCTGCAATTCTGTGTCATTTATATTTTCCATTATTTTGTTTCCCTTTCTCATTATTTTACCCCTGGGATGTAAAAAAGGGTCTCACATTTTGGAGCATGAAGGCTTAAAATGTGTTATCAACTCTTGAAATCTTGTCACATGTGATTTTCCCATGATTTCATCATGTTTTCTTTATGTAAAAGTCAGAGGTCAATGTTCTTTCCTTCAATAACATTACCATTGTTGTCTTTGTTTGTATTTCTCCTTCTCTAACTCCTTCTTTGTTTAATGTTTTTCTCTGTCACTATTTTGTCATTTCCAATGTTTTTTGTTCTTTTCCTCCTCTGGCTCATGATTTTATGTCTTGAACGTAAATAAACAAAACATGTAACATTTTTGAAGCATGATGGCTTAAAATGTCTCAGTGCTCCAAATCTTGTCACATGTATGTGGTTGTAACATGATTTCATCTTGCGAAAGTCAGGCAGAGTTCATGGTTCTTTGCTTCATTATCATTATCCTGACGATCGTCACCATCATCATCATCATTTTCACCTCCTATTTTATATTCATTGTCATTCGACTCTTCATCTTCCCTTTCTCCATCTTTTCTTCGTCATTTTCACTTCCCATTTCCTCCATCACTATTTCAGTTCTGGAATGTGAAAGGGATCTCACATTTTTGCAGCATGAAGGCTTAAAATGTCACAGCAGCACTCCAAATCTTGTCACAGCTGATTGTACCACGTTTTCATCACCTGAAAGTCAGACTACAGAGTCCTTTGTTTCATTATCATTAACATCATCATCATCATCTTTATTGTTTCTGCTTCTCCTACTTATAATTCATTGTCATTCCACTGTTCATCCTCCTTCTCTCGGGCACGTCTTTGCCATTTCTCTTCCCATCGTTTTTCCTTTTCCTCATTTCACTTTTGGAATGTAAAAAAAAAACTCACATTTTTGGAGCATGACGGCTTAAAACGTCTGAACAGCAGCGCTCCAAATCTTGTCAAAGGTGATTGTACCATGATTTCATCACCTGAAAGTCAGGGTTCAGAGTACATTGCTTCAGGATGAGATGAAAGAAATATAAACCGAACAAGCAAAAGGTTTCAGGGAACAAGCCCACCTATGTGGACTGCACTTCCAGTCCACACTGAACTGTACACCGAGTCTACACTTAACTTGAAAACCAGGGACAATATATTAAGAGTCTTCTTTTTCTTTAACCCATTAGAGACAAGTTAATATTAATAATATCCAATTTTTATATAGCGCTTATCACGATTGATAATCATCTCTAAGCGCTTTACAATTTTATTATTACCCCGGTCATAGGATACAATGCGAACCAGCACACATTGTGTGCACCATCTCCACTCCCTGGGGAGTATTCCTTCCAAGCGCTCAGTGGGCTCAAGAAGATCGTTCACATAAAGACTTTCACCTCCTACCGGTCCCCATTTATACACCTGGGTAGAGAGCAGCAATAGTGGATGAATTGTCTTGCCGAAGGACAAACGCGGTGGGCAGGGTTCGAACCCGGGATCTCACGATTGGAAAGCACGCGCTCTACCAATATTGCCACACCACATCCATATAAAGGTCTTAGGGAACAATCCCACCTATGTGGAATCTGCTCGCCCAGTCCACACTGAACTTGAGAGTTTGGGACATTATATCGAAAATCTTCTTTAATTTCTTTAACCCATTGAAGATGGTTTAAATTTGTTATTGAAGGCCTCAGGAAACAAACCCACCCGTGTGGAGTGTGCACACCCAGTCAACACTGAACTTGATAATCAAGTTTAGGAATAATCTATAGAGAGGCTGCTTTAATTTTGATAACCAATTGATGATGATTTTGTTAAAAGGTCTCATGGAACATGCCCACATATTATGTGGACTGTACATTCAGTCCACACTGAGCTTGAGAGTTGGGGGAAAATTTATGGAGATGCTCCTTAAAACCTTTAGGGACTATTCATAAATATTGTTCATATATGGGGGGGATTGAATGTATGTTTGTTTTATAATCATAATTTGCGTGGTAATATTGGCAAGCATTATATGAAAATATATTAGCTAGCTGACCAAATTAAATATAAACAGTCGAACCTATGTACAGTGACCACCTATACTTGTGGCAACTGAAGACAGATGACCTCTATAGTTGGTTTTCTCTGCTTGGGATCATTGTTAGTGTCCACTATAGGCAGGTTGGCTGCTATCTATAGACAGGTGGCCACTAAGACAGGTTTGACTGTATTCATCATTTCATGTTCAATATTGGGTAATGTTTCAAGGTATATCATCAGAGCAGACACAGCTTGGTAGCAGCTTTGTACATAGTCATGTGTCTGCTTGTGCATGTGCAGCTGTAACTTATCTATCATTTGGCCTCAAAATTTATCCTAGAATTCATCCTCGCATTTATCCTCGCAATTATCTTGCATCGATCAGGAAGTTCATTTCCATTCTTCTTGCAAACGATCCTTGCACCTGTCCTTATTTAGATTAGGATTCACCTTGCAAATTTGCCAATAAACTAACACGTTTTTCTTCAAAAGAGAAGGTTTTTTTTTTCAATAAGTGTAATGCACCAATGGTAGATATCAGTAGAATCAGTGTTTTGAATAAGTATTTAATATCAAGAAACATTACCAACTTAATTTGAAGATTTCTTGTTTGTAAAATAAGGTTTATTCTGTGCACAAACGACTTCAGAGTGTTTTGTTGAAAAAACTTTCGGCTGAATAAAGAGTAAAGAATGCTATATCCTATTATCCTTGCCACATGAACACATGTAAATCCTCAGATTTTGTCAGATTAATTCATGTGCCAGAAAAGCAGGGCTCATTTCCGATGTTTGAGACATGTAGGATTTGCCGGAAATCCAGAACAAATCTTTGTGAGAATGTTTATATTTTAAGCTGAGCATCAGACATCAAGTGGCTTCCTCTCAGAAGATGTAAAAACAGTGAAAGAGTAGAGAGGAAGAATGATGAAAAATAAGGCTGAGAGATGGAAAAGATGTATGAAATCGAGTTGAGGAGAGGAGTGGAGGGGGGGGGGGGGAGGAGGAGAGAGAGGGAATTGGGGACTCCAGAAGAAATAGGTAGGAGGGGGGGGGGGGGGGGGGTTGGGAGAAGGGAGAGAGGAAAAAAGAGAGAAGTAGTGAGATGAGAGAGAGTACATATCTAGATACATAAGAAGGGAGAAGGATGGGGGGGGGGGGGGGGGGGGGGGGGGGGGGGAGAGTCACACATACAGAAGAGGGGGGGAGGTGTGAGAGAGGGGAGAGTGAGGTATTAGAATGAGTGAGAGGAAAGAAAGGTACCCATTTTGCCAGTGGTCTGGTCGGGCCAGATAAATTATAAGGAGTAAGAAAGGGGAGAGAAGGGGGGGGGGGGAGAAAGAGCATGTAGAATTTGAATAAAATAGAGAGAGAGAGTAAATAACTAGAGGGCTGAGATAGAGTGGGTTGATTAGAGTGGAAATAGGATTTGATCATTCACCAAGTTCATGTCAGCAGAAGTGCTAGACATTTGGGATTTGGATCTGTGCCCGTAATTTGGTTGGACTGATTGTGGATGGGGGTGGGGTGGGGGGGGGGGGGGGGAGTGGAGGGGGGCACACCCTAAGTATTACTTTATCATACAAAGGATTTCTCCCTTATGTTTTGTTATTGCTTGCGTTAAATTATGGAAGGGGCACATGCACCCGTAGCTACATCACTGTATTGGATGCCTGAAAGTAAATTTGTTTGAACATTTTTGTATTTGCAAAATTGATGTGGGGCGAATCATTGGGCCATTGTTGTGTATGTGTGTATAACAAATAGTTGATACCTTAAAAGTGCACCAATATCAGTTCATGCAAGCATAAAATAAAAAAACCACAAACTTTCTGAGATGAAAGGAATGATGGATCAATAAAATGGTTTACACAGTGATGGATTTTAGGCAAACATAGAGATGACGTCACATGATTTCACATGATAGAGACTGATCTTTTGAATAGAGAGGGAGATAATAGAGATATTCAGAGGAGAAGATTAGATGATCAGTCATGAAGAATGCTTTTGAGACATGATAACACAGGTGCAGTGTGGGTGTATACTTGTAACAACACAAAAACATATAATACTGTCAATACTGTCACTACTGTGACTACTACTGGTGTATAAATGATGACCCGGAAGTATGTATATATATATATGGTTCCTTAAAATCCTTAGCACTATGTGAGCCTAACAGGCCACTGACTGGAATGCCTCACTAGGGTGTGGAATATGTGCACTTTGTGCTACATTACTACTACTTCTAATTCTACTCCTGTTATTTACAACCTAATTGGCAATGATTATGCTGTGATGATATTGGCAACAATATTAATATTAATATTGTTTATATATCATCTAAACTGAGAATCAAAGACATTCCCCTGATTTCATCTGATAAACTCAAACTAACCCCTGCCTTTTGTTAAGGCACATCTGCAACAACAATATGTTCTAATCAGTCCTAGCACTGGATATATCTGACTGTTTGGTGACACACTATTCATGGAATGTTTTATTGTCAGGCCCTTGTAATAATGTGTAAATGATTTGGAACCCCCCATATCAGGTACTTGAAAATACCAAAAGTGGCTTTAAAGGGATCTAGTAATTTTGTTGACATGTGCAAAAAAATGATGAGTGGTTGATACAATGTATATTGTTGTTATCTGATATGTATACAGGGTGTTGTGTGAAAATTTAAAGTTAAATGGATGATACAGGGCCGAGTAATGAGCAAAAATGCAAAGTGATATTCATTACACTCATTGCACTCACTTTGTACCATGGTTTTCACGGTCCAGTGGATAATTTAACATCTGAACACTTCAATCGTTAATATATCTTTTTAACGAAAGGGAAATTTTAAAAACTGAAACCTGTCCCCATACTTTTATTGTTTATACGAATACAACAAGGTATGATGGAACCGCTATAGAATTCCAATTGGATTTTGAGGATTTGGACAATGTTACTAAGTCCCTTTAATATATATCCTCACTGGGCCATCAGAAAATGAGTCATCCTCGACTATACGTATGTGATCTAAGCTGAACTTTGGAGACTGAAGAATCTATAAAAACTGGTTCCAACAATCGCTCGATGTCTGTAAACATGCCTAACATGGTAATGATATATATCATATGAGAATCCTATAAAAACTTGTTCCAACAATCGCTCGATGTCTGTAAACATGCTAACATGATAATGATATATATCATATTAGAATCCTATAAAAACTGGGTTCCAACAATCGCTCGATGTCTGTAAACATGCCTAACATGATATATCATATTTTCAATTTCCATAGAGTGAAAGCAAACAAAATAGATTTGGGGAACCACTCAAATGCACATACATACACACACATACACAAGTTAGTGTGGAGGCTTGCATACATAAACATGAAAAAACACAACACGCGCGCACACGCACTGATCACATCGCATGATGCTGTTTGAAAACAGGTAGTTATAGGTCCCGTGAGAACGTAGCCTGCACCAGTCAGGTGCGAATACATGTAATGTAGCCAAAGTACTGTAATTGAGGTCCTTCTTAATCGGTTCACTGCTAGATTGTGTAATTCCCATAGATACATGGCCAACGAGGGTCCTGTAGGCAATGGGATCGATTCTCCAAAGAGTGCATATCAGTCGTTATATGAAAACTGGGTTAATCCTGTTGACCTTATTTTCACTCATTTCTTAAAAGCTTATCCCGTATTTTGCACCCTCACTTAGAGAAGACACTGGGTGGTGGTGGTCGGGTAAAAGATGATGATGATGATGACCTACATGTATGACGATGATGATGATGATGATGATGATGATGATGATGATGATGATGACCTACATGGTATGACGATGATGATGATGATGATGATGATGATGATGATGATGATAACCTATGATGATGATGACCTATGACGATGATGATGACCTATGACGATAATGATGATGACCTATGATGATGACGATGATGATGATAATGATGATGATGACGATGACGATAATGATGACGATGACGAAGATGCCGAAAATTATGATGATGGTGTTTATGGTGGATAAAGAGATGATGACAAAGAAGATGATGATGATCATCAACTGACTCATTGCACCTGATGGGATGGTGTATACAGTACACCCTACTCCAGTGAACAACAAAATATGACTGTAAAATCTTATTAAAATAATTTGTTATTCTAATCACCTTCCATTTTAATTTGTTCACTTCCTCCTCATCTATTATTTCTTTTTTATGCGGCGTTCCCACTGTCGTGCGACCCGTTACGAATGCCACGATTGGCCATTTGTAGCTGATCGTGGAACTTCTCTGAAATTTCAGGTTTAGATACGAGGTGATGCGAGTCGATACGTTCTGGTACGATCTGGTGCGCTTGGATGCGATATGGTCACGATTGGTCAATTTCAGGTGCCACGATCTGTCACAATCTGGTCTCCCGTTCAGATACGATCATATACGTTCCGATAGGATTGTCCCGATTGAGTCCACGATTGGGTCTCGATGTGACACGATCATCACGATCGGGGTCCCCGATTTGGGACGATCGGGTACGTGCAGATACGTTCGGATACCTTCCGATACGTTCATCACGAAACTATGCGCTCTGTTGCGATATGATACGATTGTGGTCGCGATGTCTTTCACGATGAGGATCGAGAGTGATCACGATTTGAGCTACGATTGGAATCCGACGGATATATATACAGCCCGACTGACCATGGACTTAATTGTTTCTTGAACAATTCTACAGAGTGAATACTACAATCCACAGTTATTGATGGTGGCAGAAGTTGAGGATGATGACAACGTGACATTTGCAGTATAGTAATACTGCAAATGTCACGTTGTCATCATCCTCAACACTGCAAATGTCACGTTGTCATCATCCTCAACACTGCAAATGTCACGTTGTCATCATCCTCAACACTGAAAATGTCACGTTGTCATCATCCTCAACTTCTGCCATGCTTACATTATCGTATGCTTACATTATCACCAGAGAGGAAGAAGACGAGCAGCAGCCAAACCCGCCACAACCCAACCACAGAGGGCCAAGAGAGCTGGTGCTGATTGCGACCATGGCTCTTAGAGGAGAGGAGAGGAGACAACAGCTTGGCCAGTTCTCCAGCCTCATAGACACCCAATTGTGGCTGGAAGATCCAGTAGCGTTCCAAAAATACACCAGGTTAACACCACAGCTCTTCGGTGAAGTCTCGATGAAGTTCCAGGCAACCCCTCTCACCTGGACTGACTGGCAGTGACATTGAGTCACCTTGTCACTGGAAACAACTATCGGTCCCGTGTGTATGCCCTCAGGTGTGAAGTGTCCAGTATCTCAGAGATAGTTCCAGAAGTGTGCCAGACAATTGTACAAGCGTACAAAGATGATGTGTTTAGCCTACATCTGGCCCCCGAAGCCTGGACAGCCGTAGCTAAGAGCAGAGATGGAACATCCCCCACGCCATTGGAGCCCTGGATGGCAAACACATTGCTATCAAGAAGCCACACCACACTGGCAGTCTGTACTACAATTACAAAGGCCTTTTCTGATACCAATCCTAGCGATGGTGGATGCAGATTGCAAGTTTGTGTGGATCGAGTTTGGTGGAAAATGACACATGTCGGATTCTCATATATTTGGTGACTCTGAGCCTGGAAGAGGAAGCCCCTAGGACTCCCCCACCCTGCCTTCTGACTGCAAGCCCTGATGACCACCAAGACATGCCCTTCTCCATCCTGGGGGATGACGCCTTCGCACTCAGGAACTATACCTCATGACGCCATGCGGCACTTGCTGCTGCTGCAAAGGAGGCCACATTTCTGGCATCCACCGTCTCAGTGTAAGGGATCAAAAAGGAAAACTTATCCTACACCCACTTCTCGGTGCTGTTCATGTCAGTAATGACATCTCCTCTTGACCCACTCTTCTTGGCGCGTTTCTTCAGCCGGCTCATCATGGTCCTCATGTTTGTGTACCATGTTTTAAGTTGCGCCACAGTAGTGTCTATCGTGGCAGCCCAGAGATCCCCCTTCTGGGTGACATCTTTGAAACCCGCACGGAGTTTGCTGTAGAGAACCTCATTTTTGTTATGAGAAACTCGATGATCTCCACTTTTTGCTTTTCAGTCAGTGAAGTCAGGTACTGTTTTTTCTTTCTCTTTGCTTTCTGGGTGGGGTGGTCTCCTCATCCTACTCTGGTGCTGCCTCTGTCTGGACTGGGTCAGGCTCAGGGGGTGTGATAGTCTGGCACTTTCCCTTCTTGCGTCTTGTACCCTTGGTGGCATCTCTCAAAGGCTTCAAAATTAAGCAGATGCAAGTTGACAGTGACAATGTGCTCGCATTCATTCTTGTCCGGTATATATGGGCGCGAAATCTCATAACAGATCGTGAACGTACGTGGAAAGCGTGACTAATCGTATCTACTCGCATTTACTCGTATCTACTCGCATTTACTCGTATCTACCTGTATCAACTCGTATCTGCTCGTGAGTCAATCGTGTTAGGTCGTGAACAATGGTACCCGACAGAGCGCCATAGATCGTAACAGATCGTGGGAGATCGCATCACATCTTAACAGAGCGTGGTGTCCAAGGTTGATCCCGATCACCACGATTTGGAAGCACGATTAGATGCGCTTTGTTACGATCCAATACGATCCGATGCGATTATTACGATTGATAATTAATCGTGTTGATCGTAGAAATTTTTTGAACCGTTCCAAAAATGTCCTACGATCAACACGATTGCCACGACTGACCTTACGATCTGATAATATCTGATACGATCACCACGATTACTTCACGATCAGATACGAATGGCCAATCGTGGCGATCGTAACTAATCGCACGACAGTGGGAACGCCCCATTAGGAGCATGGGTTGGAGTTCTCAATGGCGGGTTGCTTTGATGCCTTGCACCTGGTCAGGTGGCTTGCACCGAGCATGGTGGCTTAGCGGCTAGAGTGTCGAACCCAGACCGGGTCATACCAAAGACTTTAAAAATGGTACCTTCTGCCTTCTAGCCAGACACTCAGCATTTATAGAATGGAGAAGGGAAAGTTAATCACACGAGTTACCAGAGGACTAGCCCCCTTCTTAACTTTCGCTACATTTAGTAGACGTGTGGCCTAGGGCTATTGAAAAGGAGATAGGCGCCGCCTTATGTGCCAACATTGGTACGGGAAAGACTTTAACTTAAAACTAACCTGGTCAGGTGGCGGATGCTAACATTAACATTGTACATCGTACTTCATTGTAAGAATGACTGTACAAATCAATTAAGATCATTTTTCCTGATCAAATTTTCATTTTAAATAACTTTTTCATTGTCTTCTAATTTATTTTTTTCTTCAGAGGAGCATGGTCTGGAGTTCACGAAACCCGGTTGTTTCGACGCCCTGCACCTCATCAGATGGCGCATTCAGTACATCGTTCTCCAGTACAAAACATGACTTATTATGATCTGTAATTTTTCTCATCGCCTTCAATTTTGTTCACCTTTTCCTTTTCTTCTTATTTTTTTCTTTAGAGGAGCACGGACTTGAGTTCACGAGACCCGGCTGCTACGACGCCCTGCACCTCATCAGGTGGCGCATACATTAGATCATAATCCAGTACAAAAAATTGAAAAAGACTGAACAATAATTTAACCCATAATGTATGGGAACCTGGTGATCCCTGTATTAACTCAGTAGTAGAGAACAGGTTAAGATAATTTCTTCTAATTATCATTCATTTTGTTCTTTTGTTTTCTAATTTTCTTCAGAGGAGCACGGACTTGAGTTCACGAAACCCGGCTGCTACGACGCCCTGCACCTCATCAGATGGCGCATACAGTACATCGTGCTCCAGTACAAACAGAAGCGGCTATTCCACTGTGAAAACAAACAGGTACCCACCTGCCCACTTTTTAACCCTGCCATGGGCGTTGATATGTCAGTACTTACTTAATCCAATGCCTTCTGGGTACCATGTGGGTCCTGTAAGGCTGTATTCATTTATTGGGATGGAGAAATTTAGTAGGGAACTGCAGTTTAACACATTGCCTGCAGGTACCTGGTGGGCCCTGTATTTACCCTATAGATGGGGAGATTGCAAAATCTAGTAGAGAACAGGTTAATGCCCCTTCTGATCAGGATCGGGGGGGGGGGGGGGGGGGGGGGGTGAAACAATAGATTATTCTCCTGGACAAAGAATTCTTTCACAAATCACCATTGGCTTTCTACATTTTGTGTCCATACTGTGTACATACTGTTGAACAGTCACCATGGCCCGTCTACCTTGTATGATAAATGAAAAATGGGGCAGCCCCATTTTCTTTGCTCATTATTCAGTTTATATACTTATGGTCAGTATGATAGCAGTTTTGAATGATGAGCAGAAGTCAGATTCACTATTGTCTATGTTCTGTGGAGAATGCATCCAGCAAAATTAAATCATCAGTGGATAAGAGCATCATAGGACCCAGCTGCAAAACCGTCATAGGGACTTTAAATTAACCGGTTCCCTTTGAGATTCTGAAATATTGCCATAGCTGACCAGATTCCTGTATGATCATATACTTTTGGGGAAAAGTCTTGTAAATCTAATAGTCCTGAAAGGGTTCAGAGGAAACGAAGCAGGCTACTTGTAATTTATATACAAGGAAGAAAATTTGATGGAAATTGTATGTTCTTGTCATCTTTCTATTGCTTTCCCACACTTTCATTTCATTGATGCAATGTCTTTAAAGATCATTAAGAAGGGGCCCCATCCGCTGCTTGGAGTAGACAACTAGACAATGACTTTGATGCGATAGCCATCATCGCCTATGAAAAGCGATATTCGTCAAATTCTGATGCGAAAGTTGTCTGGAATTTCTATTTTGAAAAATCCATCTCCATTGATGAAAAGCATAATTCATCAAAGATTTGTTGATGCGAAAGTAGTCTGGAATTTCTTGCTACTGTCACTGCAATTGACAACAAGGAAGAGCTGTTTTCAAACTCTCCTGGGATATAACCACTGAATTGGAAATCCATGGAAGGCACATAAGTGTTGACAAAAATAGTGAAACCATATGATATGGTGTCACACTTGAGTGAACACAATGATCAATACATGCACAGAAATGTTGATAAAATGATATGTATTATATACCATATCATCATCTCATACCATTATTGGCACTCATTCTGTTTTTTGATATTGGTTAGTCAGATTAATTAAGTTTAATAATCCAAAGATATTTTGAATAAAAATGTCCAATATGATTATGAACTCTAGATATTTAATAGAGAGTTAATTGTGTAAACAAGATGGCGGTTATATGCAATATGCGTTTAACGTGTTTACTCTAGCGTGAAGTTCGGAGGTCAATAGACTGCATTCGATCCATACCTGAGAACTGAGAGACAAGCTTATTCAATACTTTGGAATCCGCTTTCCATAATTAGCTATTGCTATGTCTGGCAAACCACTAAGAAAGCTTTTAGGTTGCCAAGAACAACATAAAATTTGAACTTACTTTTGAACTATAATGAACATAATGAATGGTCTATTCAGTTTAAACATCTACATTTGTATCATCTGAATGACCATGTTATTGTTTTTACTTCAGTGAATAAATTAATTCCACATTTATAGCATTCTTTCCCAGCTTAATTTGTCTCTTGGGATGAAGGTTTGTTTTCAGTTTCACATTTCTGTTTCTTATTATTATTTAAAAACAAAAATTCATTTCAAGGGTGGTCCTTTTCATGAAAGAAAAGATTTTCCAAGCAGTCCATTACAAAAGAGGCCCATTAAAAAAGAGAACATTACAAACAACAACTGTACACCCAAACAAAAACATAATAAACAGTATCTTTGAAGTCTACACACAGATAAAATTGGATTAAGACATACCTCTATAAAATTATACCTGCTATTAATTTTAATTTTATTTTATGTTCATTGCAAATCATAAATGTTGATCAAAGAGTGACTTTCGTTAACTTTGATATTGAATATTAATCCAGCTGAATAATATGGTAGCAGACTTGAGTCGAGACTAGTGCTGTATTGCCACCCTTTGCCATTATCACCGTCTTCACATTTCATCAAGTCATTCATTTTTCCTGAAGTGACATCAAAGGTGACGTGCACTCTATGTGACACACTCATCATAACATAATATCTCTCTATTTTTAAAAAAATTTAAAGGCCCAGACATTCTGACACCTTTTGACTAGACACCTGTTCCCTTCAAGATTGTGAAATCCCTGTAGACTTTGCACATAGCCCACCCGGTTCCCATAAGCAATGGGTTAAAAGTAAATGATGATGTAATTTAAATTGTTTTTATTAAATTGTAAAGTATTTATAAATCTTGTCCTTAAATCCTCTGAAGATTGAACAGGGTTATTTGTAAAATTACAGTAATGTGTTGCCAGTTTTTAATACATGTATGCTTTGATTATATTGTACATGTAAGAAGTGATTCACTATGTAGGAATTTGGTAAACAAAATTAAAAGAAACATTCATGATCAGTATTTGTTTGAAAATAATCAAAATTGGTATTTCTTAATGAGTCATGAGAACAATCTGCATTCTTGTGTAATTGGATTGAAGCAATTAACTTTTGTTTCATTATATACATGTAGACTACATATCCTGGAATATTTGTTTACAAATATTTGGATCATCATGTGATATATATTTCAATATAGAGGAAATTAATTTAATAAATTCCCATCATAATTTATGGGACATTATAACAAAAAGTGTTTGGCTACAAAGGAGTATGTTTGTAATTTGATATGAAGGTGTTGTTCAAATGATTGTTCCACTTCTACTAACATGTTGTAATGTGTATGTTTGTAATTTTCTGCTGCTATTACTACACATTGCACAGTTCAGTATGTTCCCCCTCATACAACATGTTTCCTATATAATACTGTACTGTAGATGTATATATTGAAATTCAGCGGGATACCATGGGCAACGGATTAATTGTTGAAGAGCAATAAACCGCACCCCCTTTAATCCTGTAATGGGGCCTTAATCCCAGAGGGCAAGGTATGGTAATGAAATTATCAGTTGAATAAATCTCTTTCGAACAAGAACATAATAAATGTTGACCTTTGCTGCTGCTACCAGTTCTGCATAGCATTTGAACAAACTTGTGTCATTATAATTTGACAGTTTCAATTATATCTAGTTTAGAAAGCAAGTCTGTCATATATAATGTTTACTAACTCTGGTAGATCAAAATATTTGTGACCATGGTGCGGCAAAACCAGGCACTTGTTGGCGCCTCATGATTTGTAGAAATGGGCTTTTAAAATGAAAAATATGTGTTCATTTTCACATGTCAGTCAAAATTATAGTGACTTTATATTATGTCATTTTTCAGGATTTTTGTATCAGATGAAAAAAAATGATGAATCGTAGCAATTAGTATACAAATCACAAATTTTTTTAATTTTATTTTTCGTCAGACAAAAACCTGATTATGCCAGAGCCTGTCAAAATCCATGGTATAATAATAATAATGATAATAATAATAGGCATTTATAGAGCACAAATTGTAATGAGCCTATCTAGAGCTAATAAGCGCTATTATTATTACCCAGGTGAACCCCTTGCCTACCGGAACCGGGTGGGCTATGTACAAAGTCTATGCAGATTTTTAGAATCTTGAATGGAACAGGTTAACGGGTACACTCTTCTATCATACATGTATCTATATAGTCTATTGTTGAATATTATTTCATGAACATTATATCAAGTCTCAAACATTTGCACCATGTTATACTAGATTGTGGAGTCATATTTCATGATTTTTATTTCAATGTAAACAGAGACGGGTGAGTTTATAACTAGACGGGTGAGTTTATAACTTGCCTACACCTTTGGCTATTTATGTTTGTATTGTAAAGTAAAATATAAGACATGAATCACGCATGTACCAAAGTACGAAACACATAAATGTGAAGTGGTATATTTAATAAGACACTTTCAGTTTACTTTATAGACTCTAGTATCCGCCATAAACAAAAAATACCATCATCAGATTAAATTACACGGGGGCTTAGGGCAAATTAGCCCCAAAATGCCAAAAAGAGCCCCCATTAATCAGAAAACAGCCCCCAATAATCAGAAAAGAGCCCCCATAAATTTGCATAGACTAGTTCAATGCCTAACAACAATTAAGCCATATTATATTATTTTGGATGTAAGGTGTCATTTCCAATAACTGATTTTCAAGAAATAAAAAAAAATTTAGTTTTCTGTTTGGCCATCTTGAACTGTCATATTAAAGGGATCTAGTATTAAACTTTGTTGACATGTGCAAAAAGTGATGAATGGTTGATGCAATGTATATTGTTGTTATCTCATATGTCCACAGGGTATTGTGTGAAAATTTCAAGTCAAATGGACGTTACATGGCCAAGTAATGAGCAAAAATGCAAAGTGATATTCACTAACTCACTGCACTCACTTTATACACGGTTTCGAAAATCCAACGGATATAATTTATTATCTGAACACTTCAATTGTACATATCTTTGTAACGAAAGGGAAATTTGAAAAACCGAAACCTGTCCCATGATTTTATTGTTAATACGAATACAACAAGGTATGAGGGAACCGCTATGATTCAAATTTGATTTTGAGGATTTGGACAATGTTACTAAGTCCCTTTAAAGAAGGAAAACAATTATCTTGTCCAATTCACACAAATCTTTGAGAAAAGTCTCTTCCAGAAAATCCCCAGTCTACGTCAAAAGGAAAAGGGGACTTATACTATAATTGGTTTGTGGAAACATTTACTTTATATCAAGAGGCATACCCAGGGTCAAACGGATTTTTTCGGGGAGGGGTCATTTGTTAAAATTTGCATGCACCCATTAAAGGGGTAGTCCGGGCCTGATAAAACCATTCGTTATTTGAATAAGCAGAATAAGAGGCATAATTGGTGAAAATTTGATCAAAATCGGACAAGAAACACGGGAGTTATACCTATTTGAACATCATGTAGTAATGAGCGATCGTTTTAAAATTGCCGCCATATGCAACATCATTGACGAGCAACTCGCCATGCCTTTCGTACATGAAAATACACTTATTTCTCATTTTCGTTGCTAAAAATTAATTTTTCTCTGCTTGTTTTCACGAATTCATAGAATAATATCGATGGGCCAACCTCTTTGGAATTTGTAAGCTCATAAATTTGCTTTGTTATTAAGAAATTGTTTTATTTTTTTATTTCCATGTAGAAGTCAAAATGGCTGCAGCTCGCAAGTGACGTCACGATCGATAGCAATTGCGAACGATACTAAAAATTGGAGCAAAGTTCATCCTGTCATAACTTTTGTATTGCTCTACCGTTTTGGCTCAGATTTTCGATCATGATTCTTCATATTCACTTCATTTGATAGCAAACATCACATTTCTGGGGTGGAATTCCCCTTTAAGTTAGCAACCATGCATAAATAATGTAGTTTATTAAATTCATTATAATATGTCCATCAATAAAGTTGTTCCCTCTTACCTAAGAAATAATAGTGCCCCCCCCCCCCCCCCAAAAAAAAAAAAAAACATGGGCAAAACCAAGTTCCATGCAATAAAGGCCAGAAAATGGGGGGGGGGGGGGGGGGTTATTTAATTTATGGGGCACAATAGGGGAAAAAGCAAGGATTCTCACAAGATGAGATAGCACAAGGGTGGTGAGGGGGGGGGGGGGGGGGGGGGCAGTCACTCCTTGCCCCTTTCCCCAACTTCAGATAGTTACTACTTTCAATGCTATAAATTCTATCTTCCAGTAATGATGAATTGAAAAAAGGAGGGTAGAATGTTATTTTTCTGTCTTTATTTTGGGGGTGTTGAATCGGGATTTAGGACCATATTGGTTAAATAGGTGCAATTGAGCATTGGGACAAACAAAAAAACAGGGGGAGTGCAGTTGACTCCTTGCGACCCCCTGCCCCCCCCCCCCCCTCCCTCCCTTCCATATCTACGCCTGTACCAATGCTGTATTCTAATTTCAAGTATTTAAAGTAATGATGACCTACTTTGTATCTGCAAGAAAGAGGTTAGAATAGAATGTGTTTCCTTTTTATTTTGGGGATGGTGAATCAGGATTTAGGGGATTAGTGGGCGAGAGATAGAAACGATGCCAGTGAATCAACAACATGTTCACACTCCTGTAAGTCTGGTAAATCTAGAGCTATTATATGAGGGATTCACAGTAGAAATTTCATTCAGATGGGAATCGCTGTGCAACTTATTACAGGGAACCGTATTGTAAATTAAATCATGATGTACACATGTATTTATAAAGCAATTTTGGTGTGTAATACAAAATAGTCTTAGAATCCAAAGATCTCATATTTTTATACTAGTGTTTTCACACACAAAAATTTGTGTAGGCCTGCATTAAAAAACACATATTTTGAAATGAAATATAAAAACAAATAAATGTGTGTTTTCATTTTAGAATTAAGGGTAAATATTTCATAAAATATATATTCTGTGTTAGTGTGAATAGACCTAAAAAGTGAAACTTGCAAGAAGCATGTGAAAATGACAAGAAAGTTGGATTACTTAGGATTATGGTGTAAGGCCCATTTCATCGCCACATTTCCGTGCAAAATCGGTCACCGAAGATTAACTTTCTTTTCATTTTAATAAACAGATTAAAGAGTCTCTTTGTAAAGTAAGCATGATTGCCTTGATTATGAATTCAATGTAAATATGTAAATTAATCAATTATTGATTTGAGCTTTCATTTCATGGCAAATAGGTATGTTCTGCTATTAAAGATATGAGCAAAAAAGGAAAATAATTACAAACTGGGCAAATAAAAATCAGTGATATTTTCATATTTCAATAACTTTTGTCAAAACTTCCATAATTACCAGGGCCCATATTCATAAAACCCTGCTAGCTTAGTTCTATGCTAAGTCTATTCTAAAAGATACGGTTTAGTGAGCAACTTACAGTTTCCTAGTCCCCATCTAGGGTCAACTGTGTAAGCCTTAATAGGTACCCACTATAAAGTTAACCCTAGATAGCAACTAAAAGATCTTATGTTTAATTCTTAGCCATGTCATCCAAAATAGACTTAGCAAGGAACTATAAAGCTAGCAGGCTTTTATGAGTATGGGCCCAGGCCATTAGCATACATAAATGTGACTATTGCTATTTCAACTCTGAATTGAGCCAGCTTCGCAATTATTCCTCCAACAATTTGATCAACCATCATTTGGAAGGCACAAGCATGGTTGAGCAATTTGATATTCATGAGCATAAGTCTTTGCATGATTATTTGCATAAAGCATGGGTGTTGGATTACTTACGATTATGGGATAAGGCCCATTTTGTCCCAAAATCTCTCTTTCAAAATCGGTCACAAAAGTCACCTTTTCTTATCATGCACGTTGATAGTTTAAAGGGGCTCCTAATTTTTATTATAATAATTATTTCTTTGGTAAAAAGTAGTACTACATGTAAATGGGTTTCATTTTCTCCTGGTAACTCTGGACATGGATTAATGGAATATCTACCAACCCTTGAAGAGAATAATTTACTTTTGCACCGGTTTGCCCCTCATTTAAACCTGAAACTGGTTAACGTATTCATCTCAACACATCACTTGTTTCATCTTTTTGGGGGGTATCAGTCCGCAATCGAGTTACAGCACCGGGCTCACGGCCCCACGGTGCGCCTCGGCAAGGAGCAATGGAATCTCTACCAGCCCTGGAGCGGGAGCTACCAGCTTTTTAAGATAATAATTTACTCCTGCACTTGTATGCAACTCATCTGTACCTGAAACTAGTCGATATGATCATCTACATGTAATCACATCTTCTATCTCTTGTTATTTCCTAATTGTATCAGTCCGCAATTGAGATTCAGCACCGGGCACCTGGCCCGACGGTGCGTCTCGACAAGGAGCAATGGAATCTCTACCAGCCCTGGAGCGGGAGCTACCAGCTTTTTAAGATAATAATTTCCCCCTGCACTTGTTTGCAACTCATCTGTACCTGAAACTCATCGATGTGATCATCTGCATGTAACCACATCTTCTATCTCTTGTTATTTCCTTTTTGTATCAGTCCGCAATCGAGATTCAGCACCGGGCTCCCGGCCCAACGGTGCGTCTCGACAAGGAGCAATGGAATCTCTACCAGCCCTGGAGCGGGAGCTACAGCCTCCCCTCCTCCGCTTCTCCAAAGGGGCGCCGGAGCCCCTCTCTGCTCAGGAAGGTGCAGAAGAGTCAACAAGCCCAAGGGCAAGGTAGGAAATGAGTGTGTGTGTGAGTGTGTTTGTATGTTTGTTTATGTTTTGAGTTGATTATGTAGGCACTTGGAGTCGAAGTTACAGCCCCCCTCCTCCGCTTCCCTAAAGGTGCGCCGGAGCCCCTCCCTGCTCAGAAAGGTGCAGAAGAGTCAAGCCCAAGGGCAAGGTAGGAAACCGATGTCTGTTGTTCTGTGTGATATTGAGTGTGTTTGCATGTTTGTTTGTATATTTGAATTGGAGGTAAAGCCCCTCTTCGTCCAGTTCTCCAAAGGTGCGCCGGAGCCCCTCCCTGCTCAGAAAGGTGCAGAAGAGTCAAGCCCAAGGGCAAGGTAGGAAACAGATCTATGTTTGTTATTCTGTGTGATATTGAGTGTGTTTGCATGTTTGTTTGAATATAATTATTGGGTTGTGTGTAAGAAATTTGAATTGGAGGTAAAGCCCCTCTTCGTCCAGTTCTCCAAAAGGTTCAGCAAAGCCACTCCCTGCTGAGAAAGGTCCAAAAGAATCAAGGAAGAAGAATGGTGTTCTGTTATTTTGTGTGATTGTCAGGCAGTGTGTGTGTTTGACTATTTATACATTTTTATGTTTGCTTGTTTTTGTTTATTTATTTATGTGTTGGATTATGTTGTGAGCACTTGAAGTGGGAGATACATGAACAGCTTCCCCCTCTTCTGCTGTTCAAAGGTTAGATGCATCCCATCCCTGCTAAGAAAAGTGCAGAAGAGTCAAGGTGGGCGAGAGATTCTCCAAAATGTGTTGAATTCCCACCCTGCTTTAATAGAAATAGGAAATAAATAGGTTAAAGGAGAAATAGAAAAGCAGAGTAGAGAGAGAGAGAGAGAGAGGGAGCGATCCAAAGTGTTGTTTAGATATGTTTGCAGTGCAATTAGTAAAACAATAGGCAGTGTATTAAAACAAAATCAGTTTATGAAAACAATTGTCAGTTTATAAAAACAAAAGCCAGTTTATTAAAATAAAAGTCAGTTAATCAAAGCAAAATTCAATATTGATAGATATACAACATTGAATACCCTAACAGTCTGGTCAGGAAGTCTCATTTCACAACTAGATAGCATTGATGTTTTAGCTTTTATCATCCTTCTCGTGATAAGAACAAAAAGAACTTTCACTGTTATCATGTCAAGGTCTATTCAGGGTTTTGAACCCTCAACAATTAAAATCATAACAATGTACATATGTCTACATGTATATTATCTCAGTTCAGACATTTTCCTGCAAATTTGCCATTATGAAATCTGTTTTGTTTATTTTGTTTAGTTTTGTTGTTGTTATTTAATTGGTTTATTTACTTGACAAATTTATTACATTAATTGCTTACAATCATGTTACAATATTTTAGGCTGTTAGTGATTAGTGATAAGTCTGAATCCGGGAATTGTAAACCATTTAGGATCATTCAAGAAAATACTGGGAGCTTGGGAAATCGTCTTGAATTGGTTAAAACTTGCAACAGAGTTCTGTGGATGGAGTGCATAACAGCTAATCAATGCAAACAAATCTAGAAGTTGTTTGCTGCCCTCTGTTGGTGAATGTCGGCATAATCTTTCCTCTCGCATTGATCTGGTGCAGGCCTGATTTAAAAAATGAACAGCTTTTCATTTATATTTCGTATGAAGAAATATAACAAGGACAAAGTTGAGCTACATGTAAACATCAGTGATAAATGCATAATTTAAGAAATGAGGACCTTATTTCTTGTAAATATTACGACTCTTTCCAATAAGATTGAATATTATTTTGTAGACGCTTTTTTAAAATATTTTTTTACTATCTCTTTAATGTGTAATGCAACAAGAAATTTCAACAATGAAAACTAGTTTCCAAGTTAACAAGTCATCTACAGACCTGTACCTTCTCATGTTCCTATAATTAAATCGACCGTGACCTCTTTATAAATTGTCTTGACTCACTTTTTATGTACTTTATAAACTAGACCAAGTGTGGCCATTTGTACTTTGATAAATTTGTAATTACATCCCCTTTTGCAGTAAGGGGCGGAAGTCTGCTGTTAATTTTTACCACAAAGTTGACAAAAAAAGGAAGCAGTGAATTGTTTTTATTTTGTTAACCCATTTGTGACCGGCTATATCAAAACCCTGCACTTGACAGTAAAAATCAAAATGTAGATTTTCATACCATTAGAAAGGCCTCATCACAAGCTTTCATTTGATGCTTTGTTCTAACTAATTGGTCAATAATTGGCGAATATATGATTGTTTCAATTTTTACAATCATAGGTCTTTTACACACACAGTGTTAACTTAAAGTGCCCATTTCTTCAAAACATGAATTACTGACAAGTGCCGGGTTTTGCTATAGCCGGTCACATTTTCTCCAAGATTTGAAAACACCGCACACATCTACTAGCTACTTATACCCAGCAAAGACTGGGGAACAGGGTGTGAAATTTTGGTCCAATCTCACCGGCGCGCATGGAACTTTAAACTTATATTTAGGCATTTAACCCTTGCTTACGGGAACCCAGTGGGTTATGTACAAAGTCCATGGGGATTTCAGAATCTCGAAGGGAACGGGTTGACGATAGTTAGGTTCAGATTTTTACCATTTATTAACCCCTTGGCTACGGGAACCTGGTGGATTGTGTACAAAGTTAATGGGGATTTCAGAAACTCGTAGGTAACGGGTTAAAATGAGATAAAATGTGAAAACGAAATGTGATCAATTATTTTGCCCAATATTATTATGCTTTCCATAACTTTCCCAGCACTGCTGCTTTAAGCTCTAAAGTGGATTAATTGTGGAAAGCCCCCTGTGTTGGACTGTCATGGCTTGTGGTTTTATCCTGTCATCTCTTATTTTACTCGCAAACTACTTACTTCCTCTGTTAATTAGAAACAAGTCGATCAGGGTGGCATCTCTTGTGATAGCGAATTTGTTGCTGCTTTTGGATGTTGGATTTCTGTGCCAGCATTTATACTAACATTAATGTATAGAGTTGTAAACAGTTGATCTATTTGCTCTGATATGGCAAATTTAATATAATTGAACCCACACCCCGGCCTACAGGGTGTGCTTCCCATTTTAATTAGAACAAATTGGGTGGCATCAGATTTAGAACATTTTTTTTGCTGTTCTATGTATAATTTCTGCACCAGCATTTATAACATTACTGTAAACATGTAACCCATTTGCCTCTCGATACATTGTAAATTCAATTTACTTTAATCCACACCCCACCTATTTCCTCCAGATGATGAATCTTATGGGATGGCCACTTTTTTGAGGGCTTAATCGCCTATTTTTTCATCTATTCCTAAAGTTCACTGCAACTTTCCTGATGATCCTTCCAGTTCATAATTCTTATCTTTTCTCTCTCATTTTCTTTTCTTGTTTTTTTGTTTTTGTTTGTTTACAAGTTATCCAACTTACTTTGTACTTATTATTGTAATGATTTATGTAAATTTGTACATTTGCATGTTTTTATGAAAGTGGAAAATAAAATAAAATAACATTCAATTCAAGTATAATGATGTGAGAAGAGTTTTGATGTGTTTCTTGAGCTTTGCAGGATCACATATTATTTCTGAGGGGAACTTGATACAGAACATAGTTATTAGTACATATATAAATTTGAATTAATTAATTATTAATTTGTTTCCCAAGTTAAGCAATTATTTTGTTATTATATTTTTAAATCTCCATCCTGCCCCTGTCACTAGTCCTTCTTGGAATTCCATTCTGGGGTAGGGGTAGGGGTAGGGGTAGGGGTAGGGGTAGGGGTAGGGGTAGGGGTAGGGGTAGGGGTAGGGGTAGGGGTAGGGGTAGGGGTAGGGGTAGGGGTAGGGGTAGGGGTAG